>JAKTUH010000087.1:0-84517 GCA_030556585.1 Geotrichum carabidarum
GATGGATAAAACTTCACGTAGTAACTTTGAGAGAGGCAAGTTTTGAGACAAGTTTCGAGACTAATTTTAGTCTATGATTGATTTTGTAATTGCTTTTGTGATTAGTTTTGTGATAAGTTTTGTGATTGTTTTTGTGACTGTTTTTGTGATTAAAACTCACTATCAGTTACCCTCTTTTAACACTAAATTGCCTAAACAGGCACTGCACTCAACTTTGCCAACGTTTTTACACTTGTGCCATAAGTTGTTACTGTGGTAGCGCATGCAGTATACCCATGTGGCATTTTTCACTCGTCATATATAAATAGTTGGGACAAAAAAAAAAAAAAAAAAAAAAAAAAAAAAAAAAATTAAAAAAAATTTTCGATCTGGCCAAATCAAGACTGATAAAAAATTAACCATAAAAAAAAAAAAACTTCCTTCCTTTCCTTCTTTTTTCTTCTTCTCTTCGTCTATCCTTCAACTCTTTAACCACCATTTCCACCCCCATCCCTATTCCTCAATAGATCAGGATCCTCCATCTCTCTTGAATCTATCACTGTTTTATTTCTTGTAATACTTGAAAGAGTTTCTTTGAAAGAAAGTTTTTTCAAGCCGTTGTTACCACAAAAACAGTACAGACCCTCGTTGTCTCCATAATCCACCCCTCCCATCCACCCCATTCAAGTGCAAGTCACTGTATAAAAAAGAGATCACAAAATGGTTAACTTCACAGTCGATCAGATGCGTGCCCTTATGGACAAGGTCACTAACGTCCGTAACATGTCCGTCATTGCCCACGTCGATCATGGAAAGTCCACCCTGACTGACTCCCTGGTTCAAAAGGCCGGTATTATTTCCGCCGCCAAGGCTGGTGAGGCCCGTTTCACCGATACCAGAAAGGACGAGCAGGAGAGAGGTATCACCATCAAGTCTACCGCCATTTCTCTTTACTCCGAGATGGGTGACGACGATGTCAAGGAGATCTCCCAGAAGACCAACGGTAACCAGTTCTTGGTCAACCTGATTGACTCCCCCGGCCACGTCGATTTCTCTTCCGAAGTCACTGCTGCTCTCCGTGTTACTGATGGTGCCCTCGTAGTCGTCGACTGTATCGAGGGTGTCTGTGTCCAGACCGAGACTGTCCTGCGTCAGGCCCTTGGTGAGCGCATCAAGCCTGTTGTTGTCATTAACAAGGTCGACCGTGCTCTTCTCGAGCTGCAGGTTACCAAGGAGGACCTTTACCAGTCCTTTGCCAGAACTGTTGAGTCCGTCAACGTCATTATCGCTACCTACTTTGACAAGTCCCTCGGTGACTGCCAGGTCTACCCCGAGAAGGGTACCGTTGCCTTCGCCTCCGGTCTTCACGGCTGGGCTTTCACTGTCCGTCAGTTTGCCACCAGATACTCCAAGAAGTTTGGTGTCGACCGTGTCAAGCTTATGGAGCGTCTTTGGGGTGACTCTTACTTCAACCCCAAGACCAAGAAGTGGTCTAACAAGGAAAAGGACGCTGATGGAAAGACTCTTGAGCGTGCCTTCAACTCTTTCATTCTTGACCCCATCTTCAGAATCTTTGCTGCTGTCATGAACTTCAAGAAGGATGAGATCCCCACCCTGCTTACCAAGCTTGACATCCACCTCAAGGGTGATGAGAAGGACCTCGAGGGCAAGGCTCTCCTCAAGGTTGTCATGAGAAAGTTCCTTCCCGCTGCTGATGCTCTTCTCGAGATGATTGTCATCCACCTTCCCTCCCCCGTCACTGCTCAGAACTACCGTGCTGAGACTCTTTACGAGGGACCTGCTGACGATGCCGTTGCCATTGCCATCAAGAACTGTGACCCCTCTTCCGACCTCATGCTTTACGTCTCCAAGATGGTTCCCACCTCCGATAAGGGTCGTTTCTACGCCTTTGGTCGTGTCTTTGCTGGTACCGTCAAGTCTGGCCAGAAGGTCAGAATCCAGGGACCCAACTACACCCCTGGTAAGAAGGATGATTTGTTCATCAAGGCCATTCAGCGTACCGTTCTGATGATGGGACGTTTCGTTGAGCCCATTGATGACGTTCCTGCCGGTAACATTGTCGGTCTTGTCGGTGTTGACCAGTTCCTGCTCAAGTCTGGTACTCTTACCACCTGCGACACTGCCCATAACCTCAAGGTCATGAAGTTCTCTGTCTCCCCCGTCGTCCAGGTTGCCGTCGAGGTCAAGAACGCTAACGATCTGCCCAAGCTCGTCGAAGGTCTTAAGCGTCTTTCCAAGTCTGACCCTTGTGTCCTTACCTACATGTCTGAGTCTGGTGAACACATTGTTGCCGGTACCGGTGAGTTGCACTTGGAGATTTGCTTGAAGGATCTCCAGGAGGACCATGCTGGTATTCCCCTCAAGATCTCTCCTCCCGTTGTCGCTTACCGTGAGACCGTCGAGGGCGAGTCTTCCATGGTCGCTCTGTCCAAGTCCCCCAACAAGCACAACCGTCTGTACGTCAAGGCTCAGCCCATTGATGACGAGACCTCCCTGGCCATTGAGTCTGGCAAGATTTCTCCTCGTGATGATTTCAAGACTCGTGCCCGTCTCATGGCTGACGAGTTTGGCTGGGATGTGTCCGAGGCCAGAAAGATTTGGTGTTTCGGTCCCGACGGTAACGGACCTAACTTGGTTGTTGATGCTACTAAGGCCGTTCAGTACCTGTCTGAAATCAAGGACTCCGTCGTCGCTGCCTTCCAGTGGGCTACCAAGGAGGGTCCCATCTTTGGTGAGAACATGCGTTCTGTTAGAATCAACATTCTCGACGTTACTCTGCATCCTGATGCCATCCACCGTGGTGGTGGTCAGCTCATTCCTACCATGAGACGTGTCACCTACGCTGCCACCCTCTTGGCCGAACCCCGTATCCAGGAGCCCGTCTTCCTTGTCGAGATCCAGTGTCCCGAGTCTGCCATTGGTGGTATCTACTCTGTTCTTAACACCAAGCGTGGTCAGGTTCTCTCTGAGGAGCAGCGCCCCGGTACTCCTCTGTTCACTGTCAAGGCCCACCTTCCCGTCAACGAGTCTTTCGGTTTCGATGCCCTCCTTAGACAGGCCACCGGTGGTCAGGCTTTCCCCCAGATGGTGTTTGACCACTGGGCCACCATGCAGGGCGACCCTCTCGACCCCAACTCCAAGCCTGGTAAGATTGTCCAGGAGACTAGAAAGAGACAGGGTCTTAAGGAAGTTGTTCCTGGCTACGAAGAGTACTACGACAAGCTTTAAGCAATTTTTGGCGATTGAGTTTTATCTATTTGGTGTTTTACTGTTCTATAAACTATATATTTGTTTTTTTTTTTCAATAAGATGAAAAAAGAATTTACACATGAACTAAAATCTAACTTTCCCCGGCCTTTGTTTTTGTATTAATTCTTGAGCTCTTGTCTCTACTCTTTCTTTCTCGTAGCCTGAACCACTTTGCATTCACAGACCCGCTCTCACGCACACACACACACACACACAACTTCAATTGCTGATCACAATGGCCGCTAGACTGTTTCTTTCCTCAGCCGCCTTTCCGCTCCTCCGCAATCCAGCCATAGTTGGCTCTGCCGTTGGCCTTGTGGGCGCAACCATGTACGCCCGGTTCTCAGCCTCTACCCTCGACCGCCGCATTCTGCTCAACTCGACCACCACCACCATCAACGCGGGGTACCCCTACGGCAGCGGCAGCGTCTCGCCTGCCCCCACAACCACCACAGCGGCCGGGCGCCGCAAGAAGGGTCTACAGCGGTACCTGGACTACCAGCAATTGACGCTGGGCAGCATGACCGGCCTGCTGGCGGGGTACGTGGTCGCCAAACTGTCCAAGGTGCTGTTGGTGCTGGTTGTGGCGGGCTACTTGACGGCCCAGTTCCTGCGGTCGCGCGGGATTGTGATTCCGGGGTCGGCGCACGTGGGCGGGACGGTCGTGAGGTGGGGTCGCCAGCAGATGACGCTGGAAACGCTGGTAAAGCAGCCGAGTTTCAAGGGCTCGTTCTTGTCGGCGTTTATGGTCGCGGCTATATACGCGTAGCCGACAATTACCTCTGCTTCTAACTACAAATTGCCCAGTGCAAGTGCAATTGAGGGTTTAATAATGAAATGTAACATATGAATTTGCGTATAAGCTTCTAAAACTATATCTCATCTAGCTTGCCTTTACGTAAATCGGGTCTCGCTGGCAATGTTGTCTTGGTCTACCAGCTCCCTCAGCCGCCGCGCAGTTTATTTCCTCCACAATGCTTGTCCACTCATACTCGCCTCTGCTCAAGAACACGACGCCCAGCTTGACGGCCACGCTCTCGCCCGGCTTTACGTCCATGACTGGTTGCTGCAGTGTTCCGTTATACATGAGCTTATTCTCAATGTTCTCCCAGCGTGAGTTGAGCGCAGCCGCCGCGACGGACTGCTGAGTGTGGACGAGGTGGGCTGTAGTCGAGTGAGATGATGATGCAGGTGCAGCCGAACTGTAGCGCTCAGACGGGATGATGCGGAGAATGCCCGAGAGTGGGTGATGCGTATGGTTTGTAATGACTGTTGATATTGTCACAAAGTCTTGTTCAGCCTGTACCGCAAAAGTCGCTGAGTCTGCTTCCTTTCTCTTACTCGTGGCTGAACCGAGTCGAGTCGTAGGGTCTTGGGTCTCCGAGCTGGCGCTCATGTTGATGTACACAGACTCGATGCGGAGCACGTTAACCATTTTCTTGCTTAGTCTGATTCCTCTCAGCTCCAACATGCCAGAGCGCTCGACGCCGTCTGCGACCTTCCAACTGCCGCCCAGCATTTTGAGCAACGAGTCTCGGTACCAGAAGTTTTCGCGAGTGGCCCTAATCTGCTCTGGTGACGACTGCGAATCTACTATGAACTGTCGTTTGCTCAAGTTTGGAATTGGTTGTTCCAGGTCTTGAGCAGAAAATTTGACTCGCTTGATAGGTATCAACAGCCTGGTAGTTCTACCAGCATTCATCATGATTGTTACTCTAAAGTGGCCTTCCTCGCAGTCTGCCTCGGGGTCAGGCGAGCTCCAGAGCGACGTCTCAATACTCTGAGACCAGGCATTTCGCAGATCAATGACCAATAAACAGTAATCAGAGAGAACGCCTTTAGCTTTCAAGCCTGCCAGATAAGCTGAAAGTTCCGGGTTTGTTTCGTCGTCAGCAAAGCGCTGATCATTATGAAGTGGCACCATGTCACAGCCGCCCAGCTCGATGCTCGGGTTGACTGTGACATTGACTGGAATAGAAAGCATTCGGCTCCAGTGCGGTCGCCCAGGTACTATGTCACTTTCGCTTGAGTACTTGATCTGGATCACACCATCTGTCATTCCACGCTTTCCCAGAATGCTGATGTCGAATGACTTAGTTTTGTGACGAGGGATGAGCCCGTCGTCATGGTCTGGTTTTTCCCAATCAAGTGCTTTCCGATTGAACAAAAAGTACTCCACTTCGTAAAGCTCATTCAATGGCAAATCCTTGTTGGACAGAGCGTTTTGCAGCGGCTGTGTAGTAGAATCCGAAAACTTCAATGTATAGTGATTGATGTCAACATCTGAAATATTAGCAACTGTAAATGAAAATACTTTTCTCTCGCCTTCCAAAAGCATAATCCAGGTTTGACTGAGCGACAAGTTTTTCAGCACCATAACCGGCTGAGCCGAAATAACATTCAGATCCACGTTACGCTTGACACTGGCTAGATCTCGCTTCTCTGCACTGTTGCCTGCCGCCGACTCAGCACCAATTATCTTAATTTTCTCATTCTGTAAGAAATCCAGCTTTGAAACCAAGTGAAAATCTCGTGGCTCACAGCCTGCAATATGAATGCGACATCCAAGAATACGCAGGCTCCCAGCGCCAAGAGGAACAACAGGCAAGCTAACCTCATGAATCGTGCGGGCAGGAATATAGATATCTCTTGAATTTGCCTTAACTTCGACATTCTCAGTCAACAAGGTGAGTTCATAAATGTGAAGTTCGAAAGAAAAAGGGTTCTGGAGTTTAATTGAGCATTCAACTCGTTCGTTCTGCACTAGAATCGGATCATTCTTAGGTTTCTGAGCACCTTGAGGATCAAGCGATGCTCTTTTATTACTGAATGGGTTGTGGATAAATACCTCACCGCCAGTTGAGATCGTCTTGCTGGTGAGTTGGGGTAGAATGGAGGTGTCGGTTTGAGTCATCTTAATATCTCGGAGCAGATTATGATCCCAGTAGGATGCAAGCAAATGGCCATGACCCAAAGTTCTAGCTGAATCAATGGCCCTAAAAATTGATCCTGAAAGCCTGAGCTGGTCATCGGCAGAAAGAACATCAGCTGAAGTAGACAGTAGTAGGCCCGCATAATGCACAATGCCAACGAAATCCATAAGAGATTCGCAAAGAAAAAGAGAAAGCTTGAGAAATGAAACTCGTAGCTCACCCCAGCCAAAACCCACTGACGTAATTTCTCCAGCACCGTATACTCTGGAAAGTGTGTCCAGCAATTCAGTAAAGTTGCTCGAAGATTCACCCAAAAATGACATGACTTGTTTGTCAATCAAAGCACCATTCGAATAGGAACCATTACTTACAGCAAGGTTTCCCTGAGTTTTCATGATTCTTGGCGTAATACTGACAAGCAGTTCTCTAAGAATGAACGTGCGCTTTCGGACAAGACCAATATTGGAGTAAATGGCAGCGATGCCGCAAAAGATGCTAGCTTGAGCAAGAACTGGCATGTTTCTGAGATCGGTGCCGTATGCCTTATTACACCAGCTAGAAATTGCATAAACAGAAGGACTATCAGGTTTTATGTTTTTGATGACAGAAGTTCCACGAACAATAGCACTCAGCGAAGCGGCATTCCAGCCTCCTGCCATTCTTATTATTGAAAGCAAATTTGCCAAACGCAGAATAGTTTCACAGTAAATGATTTGAGGAATGCCTTCTTCAGGACTGCTCTGTGATCGAGCAAATGATGTTAAAATGTTGTTCGTCAATTCAGGAAGAAATTCAAACATTGGAGGAGGTGCAGAAAGCACATTAGTTGAGGCATGAGATGAAGTAGGTGAAAGCATATCAGTAGATGAGTCTGGGGTTTGTGACTGATGCGCGCTTGAAAGTGCAATAGGAGGAATAGAAACAGGTACTTCCAAAAATGAAAGCAGGACCAAGCAGATGCCAATTCCTTCCAAAGCTGACCCATACCATAAATGATCATGACCACCCTTGAGTGCAATGGCGGCCTCCGTGAAATCGCGAAGAGCATCTTGCCAGCGGCCAGTTATTAAATACATGCCGGCCAGGTATTTAAGCATGCGGCCCTTCTGCCGGAGCTTGGTTTTATCAGTTAACCCAAGAGAGATTGAGCCAGTCTTTGAAGTTCCCAATCGACCATGAACAGAAGAGAAGCTTCCGGTGGGAGATGTAAGCCCGCTCCCACTTCGGCTGAGAGCATGTCTGGGTCTGAAGGCAACGCTATTAGACCGGCTAGGTGATCGCACTGGCAGCTCCAGTTCCTTCAACCCTGGTGATTTGAAAGAGCCCATTTGTCGCGCAATTGAGAGCACAGCTAGCTCTGCCAAAAAGTCCGTTGTGATATCGCACATCACAGTGCCCATACTGGTGACTGTGGAGATCTTAGACGAGAGAATGGGAATAATGTTCTTGTTGCCGATAAGAGCGTCTTTCCCAGGTACACCAAACACGAGAATCTTGTGAACTACAGGTCCTGGATACATTTTCTTGAGGATCTTTAGTTTTTCTTCGAACCCGTTCATATCAATATTATAGCTGAATGTAGTTAATGCAAAAACCTGAATTGTTAGCTGGATCTACACAGGAACTCCCTGAACTTACACAATATGTCTGTCTCCATGGATCTAAGTCATGTAGAGAAGTTAATTCGTTATCGAGTAACGTCAGGTTGAAATCATAGACCACTTTCCCATTTGGATATCCCTGTGGACTAAACATGGCTATGCAGAGTTAGAAGAAGACCACTAAATTGACAAAAAATACTAACCTCTATCAGAGCGCCTGTCCGGCGTCACATCTACCAGTCGAACTTCCTTGAAATTGTTCAAACGCTCAGCATAGTTTAGAAAAGTGCTTTGTTTGAGGTTTCCAAGTGGGCATAGAAATGATCTAACCCGCGAGGGTGCTACATAGGAATAAGGGTCGAGAGGCATAATTCCAATTCTCCAATTTGAATGAGAACACTCAAAAACCCAAGTATATCTGGAATCTTCTGGAGAATCCTGTTTGAATTAAAGTAGGTCTTAATGGGTATGAAGTCTAGTTTAGGCGAAATCTTTGATCCCGCTCCTGGATCATGCTGGAAAGTTGGGTGTTGGCACAATTATATTATGACGAGAGTTGCTGACACATGATTTTTAATGATTAGTAATTGAGGTTGAATTTAGGTGAATAAATATAAACCACTGACTTCTACTTCAGACTTCATCTCTTTCTTTCTCCAACTACTTATAAATTCAAGGTATAGAACTTCATCATGACGACGATAAGTCCTATCAATCCCGATACTTCTAAGTTGAAGTTTCAGTTTGATCCGTTTCTGAAACGAGAGCATCGTTTTGGTCTGGATCCAAGTAAGTGCCATCGTCTTCGTGACCCTAGATCAGCAACTAACATCTGTTCAGCCCGGCCAATGTGTCGATACTACGACAAGGGTAACTGTCCAAGAGGAAAGGACTGCCCTGATAAGCACATTTTCCCAACTTATTCCAACAAGTAAGTAGCATTTCCCAATGACTAGTTGTCAGAAGAATACTAACAGATGACCACCAGAATCGTTTGCAAGCATTGGCTCCGCAGTCTGTGTAAAAAAGGCGACGCATGCGAGTTTTTGCACGAGTACAACCTCCGCAAAATGCCAGAATGCCAGTTTTTTTCGCGGAACGGATTTTGCACGCAGTCCCCTGACTGCCTCTACCTCCACATCGATCCGTTATCCAAAATCCCACTTTGCCCTAGTTATGAGAAGGGCTTTTGCAAGTTAGGGCCAGAATGCACTAGGCGTCATGTACGTAAGGTAATGTGCCAGCGGTTCCTGACAGGATTCTGTCCGCTGGGGCCTGATTGCGATATGTCGCATCCCAAGTTTATTGGAATAACGGATAGCATGCGCATTACGCTAGATCCAGCGTTGAGGGCTGTGATTGCGGCAAAGTCTGAAAAAGCTGCGGCGGCAGCTGCTAATTTAAATAATCCTGTGGATAAGTCTGCGGAAGCTGTTACTGTCGTTGACATGGACGAGGCAGCTGTCCCTGAAGAGGCAGTTTTGTCCAACATTGACGCTGAAGTAGCACAAAAATAATGCATGTTTCTATATAATAATCACTATTTATTTTGTTATGACATTGAAAGCTATTCCAAGTTTCTGTAATATATAATTTTCGTAGAAATTATTAATCCCGTCGCTCAACTCTGATCATTCGGGCCCGCTTGCGCTCCTCAAGGTTCAAGACCCACGATATACCCTCTTCTTCCTCGCTGTCATCCAGGCCAATAATCATGACCATTTGAGCCACTCGAATAAACTTTTCTCGTAGAGCGTAGCGGCCGCTGCTGACTTTTCCAATAATTCGGGAAATCTCTCTGTCCAGTCTAATAGCACCGAGCTCATTAACCTTGCCTTCAAGAGCCCATACGCGGGACTCAAGGGTCCTAGATAATAGAACAGCTGCATGTGTAATAAACTTGGCGTAAGCTGAAGGTGCCATAACCTTTGTAAAACCGGACATGAGAGTGTCCCATTCAACGGCAAAAATATCACTTGCAGTTGCAGCAGTATCTCCAGGCAGACCTTGGCCGCCTGTAGGAGGAGCGACCATGAACTCAGTGTCTTTGAAAATGTGGTTTGTGAGATTGCGAATACGGGCACTGGCGACTTGCTTGAAAGCGACTTGCAGACTATCGTTCATGAGCTCATCACAGCGAGATTGAAAGTTGCGTGCCAGTGATTGAAGAAGCTCCTTAGTTTTTTCAGCGTCCTCTTCAAATGGTAAACAATGATCATACTGGAGACCTTTAATGATCCGGTCGGTGTAGTCGGCGGCCACTTGTAAATTGTTGATGTAGATGAGGAACGATCTGAGCTTACTCTCATCTGTTCCAGTCAGACCGGCTAGGCCATGTACTGAAGCCCCCTTGCGAGAATTGTGTCCCATTGGTGGGGTAGAAAGTCTTCCTACCAGACCGCCCGACGAGGAAACGGAACTAGACACACTTCCAGATACAGCACGGGGAGCTTCATCTCTGAGTTTTCGTTGCATAGCACCAACAAAATCGCTTTCCAGAATTCGCCGAATGGCGCTAAGCACGTTCTTAATCAAGCCAAGTTCGCCTGTATCCACCACTTGCTTGAGAATGATGTTGAGAATATACATGACATCTTCAACTACTGACGTGACCAAAGGTGATTCTGTAGTGTAAGGATGGCTAAGATCAGGCATCTCTTCCAACTGCAAAGCCTTTTCAACAGATCTTCTGAAACAGAAAGTAGCCATCGCCTCAAACGCTGGGCCCAGCTTGCTCGAGACTTTCTTTTCAAAGTTGCAGTTTACCAAAAGTGCGGGGATGTGGATGATGTTTCCTGACTCGCTGATATTGCTTTCCATAGAATACTCTGGCCATTTGAAACCCAAGAATTTGCGGTAAAGCGACCATCGATTCACCATTACTGAAGCTTCACCAGTGAGTTCACCAACAACCTTGAGATCGACAGTTTCATCTTCAGCACGGCTGCCCATAGACGAATTCTCCATTGCAGGGCTTCCAGCACGGCGGCCCTGAATATTTCGTGCTGAACTTGCATTCACAGCAAAACTGCTCACCAAGTGTGGAAATGAGTATGCTTGGATCTCAGTCAACAGACGAGCGACTGATCTCTCGTCCCAGTAAGTATCCATAATAAGACCTCCCTGACTATCTGCCTCATCCTGAACACGATCCAGTACCTTTGCCATTCGCCCTTTACCGTAATGTCGCTCTACAATTGGAGCATGTTGGCTTACAATAGCAGCAATATTCTCAAACAGTCGGGTCATAGCGATTCCATAAAACATTGAAGACTCTGCACGGTTTTGAATACGAGTCCTGCTCTGGGCCGTAATGATGCCACAGATGAACTTGGCGTAGACATCTAACCCTTCCTTTTCTTGTCCAATTAGTGGGAATAGCTTGAAGTATCTCGTGAGAGTTTCCATATCTTTCGCGGTCGCAGCTTTTCCAAACTCGCGCAGGAAAATGGCACCCAGACTCTTGGAGATCTCAGATAGAGTTTCTTCGGGGTAGTCTGGGAACTCGGCAGTCGGTACCATTGCCTTTGCAAAGTTGCCTGTAACGAGATTTGTCGGCAGCGTTCGGGCCTTGTTGACGTACCAGGCTGCACGATCCCAGTCACGGGTATCCATGGCAGCCTGTGCACCGTGGACCGATGACTTGAGCTCAATGACATTTTTGACATACTCTAGCGACTCCTTGACTCGCGACTGTTCCAGATCAATGCGGCGTACTTTCGAGGATAGGTTGGAGGCCACAAAGCTGGCAGAACTTAGGGTAGCTGCCAACTCGTGCGAAGAACTAAGAGCTGATCCTAGCTGAGCTCGCAGCAGGTTTAATCGTCGCAAATCCTGTGATTGAGCTACCTGGGTCGAGGACACATATCGTTCTAGAGCTGTGGTGGTTGAATCGCGTTGGGCTCTGACTGCGTGCAGAGCGGTTTGAAGATCCTCGAGCGAGCTGGCATGTTCTAATGCCTTTTTAAGCTTGAGCACATTCTCGGATCGGGTCTTGCCAGATGTGAACGTAAACTTGTACTGGTTTATCTCACTAATGTCTAGCATTGCGAAGTTGTGTTGTGCGAACTTGGACTGTAGAGTTGGAAAAGTTGGGTGGCCTTTTGACAAGAAATAAAACTACTACAGTTGGAAAACTTCAACTCTTGATATGAAAGGTACAGTACAATGCAGAAATCATGTTGAAAGCAGACAATGAAAGAAACTAGAGAAATAACATCTTAAGAACTAGCAGGTATTGCGCTCCCAGTAGAACTTGGTTTAGAAGCAGTCGGAATCGACTTCTTACGGGGGGAAGGACGAGGTGTAACTTCTCCTTGCGCCAGATCAACGCTAGCTCGGAGCGATCTTGTAGAAGCTGGCCGTCTGGGACCAGCAGGCCGTCCATCTGGTCTTCTTGGCTTGGGTGTTGACACCGCGGGAGCAGCAGCCTTACGCTTGCGGCGCTCAAACTCACGGTCCCAATACTCTTGTCTATAAATTTCCCAAGCGTCGACGGTATCAGGATTGAACGCACGGGGTGAGAGAACGATCTTAACGATCCGGCCTGGATGACTTGAGTATGCTGGTTGCCATAGAATATCTATAAAGGATTCCATCCATGTTGGGGCGATCTTTACTAGTTTGACATTAAAGCCGCGAAGTCCTTTATTGGCGTTGTGGATGAACTTGCGAGAGTGTACCAGCGTCTTTGTATAGGATCCTGAGATGTAGAAGAGCACAATAGTGACAAGTGAAATCATGAGAAATAGTCTGTTGAAGAAGTGAATGACTCGGTAGATGGAAGGGTTAATAAACAAGCTATAGGCAAAGTAGAGAGTGGATGCGATGAGGAGCACAACAAAGAGGGTATATTTGCGGCGAGTGTAGCGCAGTTGAGTATATTCAACTCGTAGAGACTCCTCCATGATGAGTAGATTGCGGAAGACGTTTGCTGGATGTGACGGCAAAGGCGGGTCTGCGGCGATGCTGCTCGTTGAGCTGCTGCGAGAGTGAGATGAAGCAGCACTGGAGCGCCGCCGACGTCGTGGAGTCAAGTCGCCAGCATCAGAAATAGTTGAAGCAGCAGAGGCGATCCTTCTGTGAGTTGGAGCCTTTTCAGTTGTGGGGGTGACCGAGGGGATTGGCTCGGTCGTCCTAGCTGACATCTGGAACAGTGAATAGGAAACTGTTGGGGATGTTGATAGTGAAGTGGAAATATGGGATCTTTTAGAAAATCAGTCAAAGGGTCATGATCAGAGCAAATCAAAGAAGGGATCTGAAAGTAAGAAGAAGGTGTATTAGTGGTGTCGTCCGTCTAGAGAAGAGTGAAGGAACTGGTAATTTTTTTTGGTGGCCTTGTCAGTCCCAAAAGGCAAATTTATCCTCGTAAATTGTCTCGTGAACCTGTGAACCTGGGGATTCAGCTTTTTGTTAAATCTGGAGAATAAAGAGAGCCTCGGTACAAAATCAGACTGCAAAGTAGATTAAGCTAGTTATTTAGAAAATATACATGATGTCTAGCTATCTAAGTCCATGGCCTCATCGCCACCTGCAGAGACCAAAGGTAGGTCGACCACGTCCAAGACCGAACGTATGCTGGTATCCAGAACGCCAGTAGTGCCTCTGGCAAACTTGTACGATTTTTCCTTCTTACTCCGCACGTTGGGGGTTCTATAGTTTCTAAGAAGAACGGAGGGCTTGTCTGTCTCCATGATGCAAAGATCAACGTTGGATCCAGATCCGAGATCGTGCCAAATACCAGACTCGATGGCATCAGACACTAGAGAAATGGCTTCATCCTTTGTAATATCTTTGTGCCAGCGGGATTCCAGAACAGCCATTGCGGCCATGGATCCTGATCCCAGTGACAGGTAGAACCCGACATCTGTGGAACCATGGGCATGAATGGAGAAAAGCTTGGGGCCAGTAGGATCAACACCGGCAACAATCAGGTATGCGCCAACATGTCCCTGGTACTGGAATAGATGTTGTTTAAGCATTGTGAGAGCAGTAACGACGCGGGGCTTGCGGCCAGTTTCAAGAGAGTGCAATTCAATGTTGGAGGAGATTAATTGAGTGACCATTTCTGTGTCAGCGGCAGTACCGGCACCGGCACACCAGATGCTAGGAGCAATCATATGGAGTTTCTCACAGTTCTTGTCAGCGACAATGTCACCAGCTGTGGCACGAGTATCAGCAGCAATGACAACACCGCCATCAAAGCGGCATCCCACAATTGTGGTACCAGTGGAAGTAGCAGTAGGAACAGCCACACCGCTAGCAGCGAGATACTGATTTCTTTGAAAGTTATCGAATGAGAGGCCGGGCATTGTGATGGAATCGATGTGATGTTGATGATGGTGGCGGTTGAGGAAGTAGAGCTGGGATAACAGGTTGAAAAAGGTTATTCAATTTGTTAGTAATGATATGTTATGTTATATATTAGTCATTATTAATTAGCTGCTTATAAATAGTGTGTCATATCTTACGTACAACAGAATGACGTCAATATATTGAAAGATACGGCGTTTACCAATTGGTGATATGGAAAGAGCAGCAAAAGTGGTCTCAGCTTGTAAACTCAATCAACAACGGAGAAAGGCGATCTGAGAGAGGCCGTTTCGAGGCGACTAAAGACTCAAATACGTCCAAGCATTTCAAGCAAAGTCCACAGTTTGGTTCTTGTACCAGATAAATGATTACCTCTGGGCGTTGAGAGTCAAGTATGCTCATGGCGGTATTCCAGCAGCTGTATTTTTGCTGCTTTTTTATTATTATTATTATTTCGCAGAGTCGCTTGTTTCTCTGACTATTCAGAATTTGTGTTTTCCAGCTGGCTTTGGTTGTACGGCAAACATTTTCATCCCTCCAGAGGAATCCCGAGGATCTCTTGTCGCTGCCTATTTGAACTAGCGTCCTGATCAAGGTGCGCTCTCCACGTTCAAGTCTTCTTCTAGCGCTGAATTATACCCCACTATTTTATGCACTTCTGGCTGCTCCTGTTGGTAAGGCTGTTGGAGAGTAACCCGTGAGAAGATTGTGATTACAAGAGCAGCTGCCGTTTTTAAATGATTCCTTTTTTCTCCTTTCTTTTTGGTTTATTTTTTTTTTTTTTCTTCATCTCTTGTTCTTCTTTGCCTTGTTTTCTCATCTAGTTCCAACAGGCCAGACCATATTTAGATGCTCTTCAGATATCCCAGATATTCCAGATATTCCAAACTTGTTCCAAGATCAATCAAGTGAATTCAGTCGACATGTCGACATGACTTTTGGCTTCATCTGCCTATTAAAGCGATCGATCTTCTTCTGTCGTGCGGCTTCCTGCATAAGTTTATCTACTTTGGGAAATACACTTTTTACCCCACAATATATACTGTGCACCACTTATAAGTGAAAGCAAAAAACAAAAAAAAGAAATTAAGAAATGGAGAGAAAAAAATAAACCACTCACTCAAAGTTCAGCTCAGACTGGTCACCAGTATTTAATCCCAGGGTTGGTCCTGCGCTTTTTTTTTTTCATTTTAACCATATTTTTCACTTTACACCTTGAGCATATACTCTTTCTCTCTACTCAATTCTATCCAGATAATGGCTCCCGCTCCTCTCACCGTTGATAAGCTCAACGAGAACGTCGTCAACGCAAAGTATGCGGTGCGTGGCCGCCTGGCAATTCGTGCAGAACAGCTGCAAAACCAGCTCAAAGAAAAGCCAGGCAGTTTACCTTTCAAGAAATTCATCTTTGCCAATATTGGTAATCCTCAGCAGCTGGATCAGAGCCCTATTACGTTTTTCAGACAGGTTCTTTCACTGGTTCAGTACCCGGCTATTATCTCGAATCCAAATGCCCGCTTACTGTTCAACCAAGACGCCATCGATCGTGCAAAAGAGCTGCTCGAGGATATTGGCTCTGTCGGAGCTTACTCCCACTCAAAGGGAATTCCGATTGTTAGAAGATCAATTGCAAAGTTCATTGAGAAGCGTGACGGCTTCTCTGCTGACCCTGAGCACATTTACCTGTGCGCAGGGGCCTCTGCTGGTGTAACTCAACTGCTCAATTCTCTCTCGACTGGCCCAAAATCAGGGTTTCTCATTCCCATCCCTCAGTACCCGCTATACTCTGCAACTCTTACTCTCGTCAACTCTTCAAGCGTTCACTACCATCTAGACGAAGAGAGGCCTGGGCTACAGATGTGGAAGAAATCAAAAATATCATTTCAACCACTCAACAACAGAACATTGAGCTGAAGGCCATTGTGGTCATCAATCCAGGAAATCCTACCGGAGCAGTGCTCACTGAGCAAAATATCCGCGATATTATTGACGTGGCTGCCGACAATAACATTGTTATCATCGCAGACGAAGTATACCAGTCCAATGTGTTTATTGGTGAGTTTGTTTCGTTCAAAAAGGTTCTGCGACAGCTCCAGAAAGAAACTCCCGACAGCAAGTACAGTCATGTCCATTTAGCATCTATTCACTCCACGTCGAAGGGGCTTATTGGTGAATGCGGCCAGCGCGGTGGGTACATGGAGCTTGTTGGTTTTGATGCCGAGGTCGAAAGCAACATCTACAAACTGGCCCAATCTCACTGTGTCCAGTTGTAACCGGCCAGATTCTAACTGAGCTCATGGTTAACCCCCCTGATCCTAGTGGAGATTCGTACGCAAACTTTGTCCTTGAGCACGACCGCATTTTCAACACGCTCAAGAAGCGGGCCACGATTTTGTACAACGCCTTTAAAGAAATGGAGGGCGTCACGGTGCAGGAGCCGCAGGGAGCCATGTATCTGTTTCCACGCATCACGCTGCCGGACAAGGCCATTGCCGCTGCCACGGCCCAGGGCGAAGTGCCTGATGAGTACTACTGTCTCAGACTGCTGGAGCGAACTGGCATCTGCGTGATTCCAGGCAGTGGTTTTGGGCAGAAGGAGGGAACTTGGCATATCAGAACAACTTTCTTAGCCCCTGGTGAGGAATATGCGGCCGATCTGGCCATGTTTCATCAGGAGTTTATGGATGAGTTCAGGGACTAGATGTTGTGCAACCAAAAGCCCTTGGCTGCTTTTCGTATAATCTCGACACCTAATTATACACGCCATGTCTATAGTCATGATTATGATAATGAATTATGTCGTTTAGTGATGAACATTTAAAGTTGAGTACTTTCTAAGACGTACAACCATGATCGTTGATTGGCACTAGCTAATCAACTCAGGTACATCCATTAGTTCCGATTAGTCTCCCAAAATAGCAACCCATGAAGAAAGATATACGTTAGATTCTTGAATCATTCATGCTGATTGGCCGTATACTGCAGTGCTTGGTGTTTATGGTTTTGTGGAGACGGCATCTTATACACAGACGTGCCTGGAGTTTAAAGGCACTCAAACCTTTTACACTGTTTGACTTGCTAATCAAACTAAAAATGTAGACATGCATATACATAAAGAAATCCATGTGAAAGGAAATTATAATTTGAAGTTTGAATCGAAGTTTTAGCTGATATCGGTAAAGCCCAACGCAAGTTGGGCTCCATGGGGGGCACTAAGCTTCCATACGTTACATGAATAAAAAGAACGTTACTGTCTAAGCTTCCACTAAATCGAGAGATGAAAAATGAAAATTAAACATCAGGGTTTTCATGTGCACATATATCTGTGAAGCAAGTCTGGTCCAATGTAATTTTTCATAAGAACGACGGAAGGTCGGATCTCAAATTTACCTACTCCCGCTGTTATACATACAGCTACATTAAATACATGGCTCAAGGTTCCCAAAATTAAATTATTTTAAAACTACATCTATCCTATAAATTATACTAAGTGTCTTCCTCTTGCTCAAACAAACGAGCCTAAATACTTGCAATACCTGCTGTTTCTACCTGTTTGCCGAAATCAAAACGTACGCCATGATCGACGTAAACCGCTCCACTGTCAGTTTCAATGCAATATTATACAACTCCATCGCCATTTCCGGGCCGTCCTTATCTTGCGCCTTCATCGCGTGCCACGACTCCGCGTCCAGCTTCCACACCACACTGTCAACCTCAGCCGTCACAGTCGCTGTGCGCGAGGTTTCTGAAAAGAACGGCAGCTCACCACACGTCGTGCCCGCCAGAATCGATTCGTACAGCTCGCCCTGCTCGAGCTCGTAGTCCGCCCTCAGAATGCCCTTTTCGACAATGTAAAAGCCTTTGGCCTCGGTTTCGCTTGAGTATAGCACGGTGTTGGCCTTGATTTCCTCCCGTTTAAAGTAGCTGCTGATTTTAAACCAGAAGTCCTCACGCTTGGTAGTGAGGCCCTGGAACGTTTGCATCAAAATAGGCAGGGGTTGTTTGAAGTGCTGCCATCGTGAGGTTGCAATCTGAGGATCTTCCCGCACTGTCTTGTCTGCAACCTGTTGCAAGAATGCGACGCGGGGCGACCCGGCCAGTCCGCCAATCTCAGATGCGCCAGCTGCACTAGTACTGTTGGCAGGAATCTCCAGAAACTGGTGTTTGGCCGAAGATGGAGAACCTGTATGTTGCTGATGCTCAGCGGCGTGCAAAATCTTCAAGTGGTCTCGCCGCTTGTAATAGTCCTTCAGGAACTGGTTTTCGGACCACTCGAGTCCTGAATTGAGATTGGGGAATAGTCGCACTTCTGATTCATCAAAGTCCTCTTCAACTTTGCATGAATCCTCGTGGTCACTGTAATCAGTTGAGGAATACGACTTGCTGAGGAGGCCAACTGCTCGCAAAGCCTGAATCATTCCTTCTTCAGTAGCGCCACAGAAAATCATGAACACGTTCTTTGTATCCAGCAGACGCTTCATACGAGCAAATGCTTCAGCTGCAGAAAAGTCAATGGAAGTGACACTCGTAATATCCAAAATCAGGTACCGAATAGGTTTCATCTCAAAATAAGTGTCATCCAGCAAATCCCGCACGGCACCTTCGATGCGAACAATTGTACCAAAAAAAATACTTCCCGTCAGCTTGAGCACAAAAATTTGGTTGCCAACTTCGCCCAGGAACCGCTGCTGAGCAGCGTTACGGCGAACTGTAGATCTCGCAACGGCACCAGTGTATGTTGCTTTGATTGCACTTTTCTGCGCAGCCTGAATCACAAATGAAACACAGGCCAGCACGATTCCCACAACAATACCAATCACAAAGTCCCAAGCACCCATTGTAACAACAATTACCACAATCGTAAAGTATTCAAATCGAGAAACTCGTCCATAGGTATCCAGCAAGGCTTCAATACACAGCTCAATACCTAGCAAAAAGATGAGTGCTCCCACTACCATAACAGGAATGAATCCAATAACATCGGGACCAGCAACCATGACTCCAAAAGTGGCAATCGCAAGCATGACCCCTGATAATCTGCTATCAGCACCACTGCGAATAAACAGAACACTATTCGTGTACGCTAGATAATTTTGAATGCTGCCCATGAGTCCAGAAATGGCATTGGAAATACCATGGGCAAGCAGCTCGCGGTCGACGTCTACATTATCTTCTCCGGTGGAGGCTGCCAAAGCTGGCACATTAATGGGGACATGCAGAATACCGAAGAATGTCAAAGCAAACATGGCAGGAACAGTGCGAACAAGAGCGTAGTAATCGACTGCTTTGAAGTCGTAAAGAGTGTAAAAGTACCACCAAGGCTCACTAGTAGTAGGGCCCTGGAACAGCCAGCCAGCGTCGCGGACATCTTGGAAGGTCAAACTGGGCACAAGAACAACAACAAGATGGAACAAGGCAAAAACTCCAATAAAGTAGCCAGGCACAAGCAAAGGGTGGTGGGTGTACTTTTGGGTAAAAACCAGAATCAGCGCAAGTCCAAGTGGAACCGTCCACTTGAGTAAAGTAATTCCGTTGAACAAGAAGTAAAGAGTGGCCAGGTTGTATTCAATGTTGCCATTGATGCGCGAGGAAACCTCTAAACCAGTGACCATCAAAAACCAGCCGACCCCTCCAATACATCCAACCAAAATGTGTCTTGGGAAAAACCCAACCAAAGATCCAAGTCGGGCATACCCTAGCGTAAAAAAGACCAAACCAGTAACAATAGAACTCAGAGCAAACGCCAAAATGGTAGTTGCAATAACCGAATGTGGCTTGTCCTCTCCAATCTCTACAATCAACGTGGCAGTCATTGAATGAAAAAACGGCACAACTTCAATCATTTCAGAACCAACACCGCTGTGAAAAGTACTAGCACCGAGTGAAAATACAAGCTGAGAGACAATACAAGAAACGTAGAACATCGACAAACCCGAAGGTCCGAGATTTGCAAAGATCGGGTGGGCGACAGGGAACAAAATCATTCCGTAGGAAAGGCCGTCAAGAATATTAAGTAACACTCCCAGAATAACAGAAGGAACATAAGTTAATGGTCGCTTGACACATTCTTTCATGATATTGTCCTTGGTTACATTGTTGTGGGCCCAAAGGCGAGCGCGCTTGGACCAGGATGCAGGGCGGAATCCAGAAAAGTATGAAGAGTCGTCTCCCGGACGGGTGTTGTTGAAAGTATGATATTCCAAGTGAGGAGAAAGAGCGGAATGATGCAGAAGGTCCTGGGGTTCAGTAAGAAGTGGCGCAGAAGAATCTGGGGCTCCCTTCAAAAGATGGCGCTCGTTGCCAATGACTTCTTCCTCGTCTAGTCTCTGACCCATTGGATGGCTGCCAGAGCTGCCAGCAAACAGCAGCGAATCTGGGGAGTCAGCAAAGACTTTGCTATTTTGAAAAATATTTGAGAGGCTAGAAGCACCGCGATGGGGATATATTGGCGCATTGGTTACAGGCCACTCTTCGACTACTGCATTGCTGAATGATCTTCCTGCAGTCTGTGCATGGGAAGTCTTGGACGAGTTGCCAGCCATGTAATGGTCAGCGTATGTGCTTCCTAATCTCTGACGAAAGGGCGACTCAGGAAATGGGATAGACGCAGGCCCGTCTAGAAGCTCCTCCTCAAGAGCCAAGCTTGCTAGGCCAGCCGTTTGCTCTCTTAATGATGAATTCGCAGGATTAAGTGTGGTATGATGAGCTTCGTTTCCTAATAAGTTATTGTTAGACAACTTAGATCATAATCTAAACTCTACACATACCTTGATGAATTGACCCATGAAAGTATGACCTAGTTGAATTTCGCGTATATGAATGGCCAAAGCTTTCAGACAACCTTCGTTCGAATGAGGTCCCAAGAGTAGAACTATTGGATCTGTTTGCTCTCCCAGGAAAGAAGACTGAAGAAAGACTTTCTCGCCTTTTTGCGAATGGCTCGTTCGGTGAGTACGAGTCCATAATGAGGCGATGCAAGTACTTATTATTCGAAGGATGAGTGGATGGAGAGAAGGAAAAAAATATTGGGAAGGTAGTAGGCAGAAACAAATGTTATGCATATTTCACCTTGGCTGCAAACACAAAATAAAAATTGGTTACCTATGACATATAAACAATTGATGCCCAAGGGTACCTATGGAGACACGGCCATATATTATTATAAGGACTTACATGGCTTTTTGATCTCAAAGATGGTCATAGATGGATTGCTAACCCATGCCGTATGCATGAGAAGAGTGTAAAGATCAGCACATATCATAGGACAATTGGCAATGACGAAAGAGCATTCAACAGCAAAATTTCTTCTATAGTAGAGGTGGTTGAACCATAGATAACATTTGAGTGGAGGCATGCAGATCACGCAGGATTTGACACTTTTCGAGCACCCAAGCCTTCGGAACAAGCATGATAGTTGCTACGGCTGGAACTCCAATACTCTCGATTATTTTGGGGGTTTGATTTTCGATGCGAGCCTGACCAAAGCGCTGATATGAATGCTGGCGACTTCCTAGGATCTTTAACTGGGGCTTTTTACTAGATGAGAAGGAACGAATACAAGTGATAATACAATTCATAACAAATATATAGATATAAAACATGGATAAGAACCAAAAAGCTCATTTCATGATTCGTAGATTGGTCGTGAAAAAGAGGCGGCAAGGTGGATTACTTGCCTGGGAACGATGCAGTTATCGTTGCTGATTTATCATCTCTAGTGATGGTAGAAGGAGTAGGGGTGGTTGTAGATGTGATTGTAGAATTATTGGCGTTGCTGTTGCTAATGTGGTCATAGAGAGAACCAAACATCCGCTCAATCTCTGGGGTGCTCTTGGTGAATGGCAAGTCCCAGAACTTGTAGTTGGAGTTCTTCAAAAGCTCAGTGAATGTGATCATTAAGCCCCAAGGATGTGGGCGGTTGCAAATTATGCGCTCAAGAAGAACTCGTGTAATCAAGTGGCGAACATCAATCTTGTTGCTTCCAAGTACACTCGTACCGTAATTGCCAAACAGAGATAGAATTACACAGCTGAAAAAGTGAGTATGGCGATTAGGATAGCGAAGTTGATTGGCCATGGCTTCGCATAAAAAGTATCTTCCTTCAACGTTCAGCTCCAGTAAGAGATTGCTTAAAAGAGCTAGGTATGGTGAATCGCGGTTGAACTGGGCAGAAGACTCCTCGGCTCCTGTAGCGGTCTTATCCTTATCGCTGGAAACAGCCTTAATTCCCACGTAAAAGACAAATGAATTGAACGCAGCAGAGTCTTGAGTGACCACATCAAAGCCAAGTCCAGATTCATTGCGAGGTTCAGTCAGCTTGAATCCGCTTGCAATTCCCTTCAAAAGAGCATGAGATGGAGTCTTGACATACAAGTCGACAAATTTCTTAAGACCAAGCTGGGTCATATCTTCAGCAGGGTCAATAGCATAAATAGGAACTTCCTTGATTTCAGGTAGACGGTCAACCTTGAGTCCCTGTGTCAATGGATCAGGAAGTTCCATCTTCTCGGGGAATGCACTGAGTACCAAATTACGGATTTGCACAAAGCTGGCTGGAATGTGCTTGCACAACACGTAATGATTCTCAATAAATAGCTGAGGACAGTCATGAAGAAGGGCCAGAAAGATTCTTGAGGTTCCTTGATACAAGACAGAGATCGCCTTTGGAAAGGCTTTACCCTGAACATATGTACCTTCAAAGTCGAGCAACTCGCAGAGGAATTCAATGACGTAAGGCCAGCCACGCTTCTCGGACATAGCCAACAGCTTGGGAAGGTAGTAGCGGTGAGATATCAAAGACAACCAAGCAAAGCAAAAACCTGGTAATGCAAAAGGCTGGAGAGTTTTGAAAATGTCAGCAAGAAGTATGTACAGCTCAGGAGTAAAATCAGGGTCTGCAGTTGAGACAGAATTCAACTCATAGAGCAAGCTAGACAGGAATCTAAAATAAGGTTGCTCGTTGAAATCTTCATGCTTTTCATGATGTTCAATCAAAACAAACGAGATGACTGACAATAAGCGATGAATGTATGCTAAGCGAGATTTCTGTTCACCACCCTTTGAAGACATGATGATGGAGCTGAAAAGCTTAGCAAGAGCATCGAGGGCAACAAAGGGTTCATCGGAAGTCGGGTGAGATCCTTGCGGGGCTTCTCGTGTGTAACAATCCAATGCAAATTCAAAGGAAAGCCGGATAAACGAAATGGCGTACTCAGGCTTGGTCAAGATGTCATGCTTGGAAAGCTGATAAACAAAGCTAGTAAATTGGCGTTCGTTTCTAGCTGGGTGCTGGCTCAGGCAAACCCACTCAGCAAAAATGAATTTCATCTGCTGAGCAAGAGTTTGAGCAGAGTCTCCATTAGGATCAGCTTTTTCCTTGCTTTCATCAGCAAAGAGTAGACGAGGACTTTTGCTGAGATTGTTCATCAAGTTGGAAACGTTAGCGTACTGCGGATCATCTTTACTCACTTCCTCCAGGGCTTCCAATGTAGCAGCAAAATCGGTGCGAAGTGCACAGGGCTCAGGTCCAAGAACAGCTTTAGTAATCACATCAACTGCAAATGCAATAACAGATTCAACTTTTCCTTGAACTTGCTTTGAAAGACTAACGTCCAAATCTGCACAAGTAACAAGACCTGACTTGAGTATTGAAAGGGTGACAGGAGCATTAAACTTTCTCTGATCCTCAGAAAACAGAAGCCAGAATGTGATTTCCTTGTTAGTATTGCTAGAGAGATTGCAAAGCTTTTCTAGCAAGAAACTCAGCACTTCTCTCACTAGGTCCTTCTCACAAGCAAAAAGTACTGTAACGGTGATTTGAGAAGTGCGGGCAATCAGCTGCTCTCTGAGAGCGTGTCTGTCTACTACTGACAAAATTTGAGAGATCAAAAGACTCACACGGTGATCAGGTCCAAAATCTTTGACAGTCTTTTCCTTCAACTCTTCGCACAACTTGGAAATGCTTTCAATAGCATTCTGGATTTGAAACAAAGCTTGGTCTAAAACGTGGGGAGATGCTGGGTCTGCGGTGTCGAAGCCACCAGCAGCCAAAGCCGACCCATCGAGAATAGGCTGTTGCGAAAGTTGTTGGGTTGGCTGCGGAGATACTTGAGGTTGAACAGACTGAATATCAGGCTGTCCGTTTTCATACAAAGCAGAATTCTTGCCAAAGTTTTCGTAAACAGCAAACTGCTCATTGTCGGGTCCGCCAACCTTGAGTCTAAAAGGATCTGGCAGGGACAAAGCGTAAGTGGAAACCTGATCGGCAAAAGGCTGAGTTGTTCCAGACTCAGCATAGCTCCGTCTATTCATAAAAGCGGGTTGAAGAACTTCTTCAATTTGAGAGATAGACCGATCAACAGCTGCGCGCTCAATGATCGAGCAAATAATATCAACATTATCGCTAACAGCCATAGAAATCTGATCAGTTGGCATGGTAGTCTCAGAGTAACCATGATTCGAGAGAATAACACGTAGGTTGGCTGTAAGAGAGTCGCGTAGCAAATCCTTTGCAGTCACTAAAGCAAGATTACCAGCTAAGATTCTGATCATGTTTTGTGCAGCAACTCTGACCTTTTGAATGTCAGCCTCCAGTGCAAAGTCTTTTAAAACAAGAGAGCTAGTGGAAAAGCATGCAATAGTAACCGAGCGTTCAACAACAGGCTGAAGAACCTCAGCCAAAGCCTTTTCAATCGCCATCGTGAAGGGGCGTTTCAAAGCAGGATGAACTACAAAGACAGAGCCCCCAACTAAAACGAGATGATTCACAAGATCAATATATGCAGCCTCGTTGAATTGAACTGAGGCAGGAGTAGACTGAACGGCGGGAGGCAAGCTAGCAGGAAGAGGGACAGTCTCAGACTGTTGAGGCTGTTGTGATTGACGAGGCTGTTGAGATGAATCAGGGAAGGGTATGGAATTGGGACTGACTTGAGGAGCTGGTTGGGCTTCTTGAAGCCCTAGTCTCTGCATGTCATTGTTAAGAGAACTGTATAGATTGCTCTCGATATCATCCTGAGCAAGATGGTTTCGAATGATCACAGATGGCTCAATATCTTCAAGAGTTATTTTGAGAGTTTTGCAAAGAACCTCTACTTCGAACTTCAAGTTCAAAGTCAAATCAGCAAACTGGTAGAGCTCTGCAAGTACCCTCAAAATTCCCACCAACCATGGGTTGTTCGTAGTGAAAACTGTTGAGTTAAGAGCTTTTTCTAGAATTTTGCAAACAAAGGGTAGTACACTCGGCAAAGTTTGAGAATCAAACCCTTCACACAAAAGTTTCTTAAATGCAATGTTTTTGTGCAAAATTGGTCGATCCCGAGCAAGCAATAAACTTCCAAGCCATTGACCCAAATTCTTCAAGAGATTCCTCTTTTCAGGTGTAGTCGCAGTATCAGGCGCATTAATAAGACGGGCAATTTGGGAATAGGTGACTTTGATAAAATGAAGCTCCAAATTCTTGCTTCCAATGGTTTCGAGCATATTGATGTAAAGCGAGTGGTTGTTGGGCTCCAACTTGGCACGCTGGCCAACAGTATACGTCGCAAACCACATGTAATACTTCTTGTCCAAGATGGAAACGAGCTCCTTGGTCTTCGTATGCAAATTATTACTTGCCATGTTATTCACAATAAAGAGAACCTTGTCCCTAATGCCTTCCTTGGGGTCTTCCTGAATAGAGTCATCAGGTACTGGCATGTCAGCATTAATTGAGGAATAAATGATTTTGTCCCGAGCCCCATCAATGCCTCCAACGATCTCCCTAATTTGCTGGAAAAACTGTTGATGAAGAGTTAATCCAGGAATTTCCAAAAGAATATGGCAATATTTGGGGAACTCAGGCAAGCGTTCTCTAAATTCAAAAAGAGCTTGCAAGCCAAACTTGAACATATTGGAATCAGCAGGCTGACGAAGTGAATCCAAGATAAATCGGAGAGCAATTGACAATGGCATACCATCAATGAGTTGAAAATAGACCAACGAGCCGAAGAGCACCGCAGTGGTTGCAAGAGCATTCAAAGGGTACTCAGGGAAGAATCGGTACTCGTCAAAAAGTGAGTGAACCATGCAAGCAAAGACGTCCTGATCATGAGGATCAGAAGACTGTTTGAGACGTTGAAGCATCGTAATGATTTCTCTAATTTCGATCTGCTGTTCATACATTTGCTGATAGTATGCTTTCATTTTTTGCTCGACCGCAGGTGAGAAAGAGTTGGAGTCAGTATGAGACAAAATTGCCAAATCATATCCCTGGCCATAATTAATAAGTCTGGGGTATGACTGCAGACATTGGATTTGAATTCCTTTGTACTGCTCAACTCTGTCAGAAGGAATATCAACTGAGTTCAACAGTTGAAGAGCAGAAGCGACAGTTCTCAAATAAAGACCTGGCGCTGCATTGGCAGTTTGATTTTGCTGGTATTCAATGGTCGCTTTAATCTCCAAGAAATCCAAAAGAGCTCGAACGAAATCTGGACCTTTAGTTCTTGTATTTTCTTTCAAGTAAGATCCAAACGAAATAATGTTATGTTTCTCGCCAATTGCTGCAAGCTCAAGTCCAAGAGTAAGATGTTTCGAAGAGAGAAGCTCGTTCAAGATATTCCCTTCCTGTGCCACAACAAAAATGCGGTTGATAAGCATAGGGTCACGGTTATAAGATTGAACAAGCGAGTTAATGAAGAGGTCTTTATCCAACTGGGCAAGGCGATAAAACACCAAGCTGCTTGATGTATTGCCAACTAAGAAGAGCTCAAAAAAATTGTAGATGACTCGTTCAATGATTTCAGGCCAAGGCTTGGAAATTGACACACCACCTAAGAAGAAGAGCTCTGGACAAGATTTTGCATGAGTGTCCAAAAATGCTGTTGCATTTGCCAAATTGCCTGCCTCCTGGCCTTGAGAGAGGGCTTTGAGAGACGACTGAATAAGAGGCACAAAATTTAGAGGCTGATGGACAACGCTGCTTGCAATCGCCTGAACCTGGGGAGAAGCAGCAACAAAGTCCTGCGGTTGAATGATTTGCTCCAGACCATGAATTTTTAGATTGAAAACGTCAGGAGTGATGTAAACGCAACCAGTAACCAAGCTGACCTGGAGATCAACGTTGGCCCATGTCTTGAAAAACAATTTCTGCACCAGGCCATCGCCTGTTGCAGCAAATAGGTTTAAGATGTTGACCAAAGATCCAACTTCAGCAAGGTTGATGACTACCGAAGTATTGTTGGCTTGTGTGGGATTTTCAATCAAGGTGAATACTTCATTCCAATTGATCTTGAGATTTGATTTCTTGAGAGCTGCCCCAATTACATTTCCATCCCAGTTATGGTTATGTGAAACCAAGATGATGCATTGGGCAATGTCACAATCAGCAGGTGCAGGTTGGAGAGCAGAAATGGAGGAAGATAGTTCTTGTATATTTACGGGTTGACCCGATTTACCAAATTGTGCATATAAGAGTCCGCTGAGTGGATTCATTTTGTGAAAGTTGCTTGCTAGAGGTGCTAAAGTCTGATAAGCAATTTGGAGTTCAGGCGTGAGATTGACAAGTTCTAGACGATCAACGATTATGGAAAGAAGCTTGGCTTTGTCAGTGGTTGGAAATGTAGGATCGGCAGAAAATTGTTGGAAAAGAAACGATAGGTTGGAAGCGCACAAATTCCTTGCGTATTGAGTTTTATCAGCGACAATGGTAAGGAATTTAGTGAATTCGGTTTTGAGAATATCGGCAGCTGAAAATGTTAGAAAAGAATAAAATAGAAACTCTCACTCTGCTCACCTTGCGCTTTATAACTAGGCACTGATGAATTATTCCTTATAGCCAGAGCGAGGACAGTCTTTTGAAAAGAGTCTAGCTTGAAGAAGTCGAGAAATGCGTTAATATCAGATCCACGGAGTACTTCAACGTCCGAGGTAATGGAATCTGATAATTTGTATGAAAGATGAGGATCAGTTGAAAGTGTCTGGACTTCTTCAGTTAAAAGGCGAAGTGAGGATGGATGGCTGTCTTGTTTAATTCCACTTGACTGTGCAGGCAGAAAGATTTGTGTATAGCAAGTGGAAACTAGCCGTCTAAAGTATTTGATGTAAACTTCAGGTCCGTTTTGTTCACAAAGCTGATAAGGTTAGAGAATGTAAAGGTTGCACCAAAAAAAAACCAACTCACCTCGCGTATTTGAGATACTGTTGAATCCCAATTGTCTTCTTTGATAGTTGTAACGAGAACGGTTAATTGGGCAACAACAATGTTGGATAGTTCTGATGATCTGTTTAAACTTGATGGGCCGTTGTTGGCACCACCTGCGACGCCCTTGGGCGCGGGAAGAGAGTTTGAAGCCGTCAAACTCTGAGAGCCCGATAGAAGTTCTGGCGGACGCGAACTCAATAGACGAGAGTACGCGTTCGTAATAGAGTCAGTTGTGGACTGGCTACTGATGGTGTTGGGGTGACGGGAAACCGACAGGTTTGAAATAATTGCGAGTTTGGAGAAGTTTGGTACAAGCGTGACCCCAGTTGGGATTTATTGCCAATCAGCAACTTGAATTCACAAAGTTATGACTTCGAGAACCGCTACGAAGGTGTTTTTTTTTAAAAAAAAAATAAAACAATCGAGATGTTGAGAAGAATCGCTTATTATGAGGCAATGGAGAGTAGAGACGATTGCGAGTTCGGGATGCAAAAGATGAGCGGGCGAATGTGGCAACAATCAAACCGTGATGCTATCAGGATGGTTAGCAAACAGTGTCAACTAGCAGTGAAGGACGAAAGCGATCAACATGATTAATCCACGAGCTCAAAAGATTTAAAGTAAGCCGATCGCGTTAAGTACTGAAAATCAAGTGAAGGTGAACTGGAAGTCATCAAGAAAAACACGAAATGAACACAGATCACAACAGAACCAAAAGAAAGGTGAAAGCAGCAGCATTGATGGAAAGAAAAGAAAGACATGTTCAAGCTCATTAGAAAAACTCACCAGATATATAAGTGCTATGAGATATGTGGCAATGGTACCACTCTTGTCTTAAGATCTCTAGATGATTTTTAAATTTCAAGAGGATGAAGTGGTGGAGAGAGAGAAAGAGAGTGTGGGAGAGAGGTGGTCAAGTGGAGGAAATGCCAGGCGTAGTAGTAGAAATTGGCAAAGTGAATACAAAGTTTCTCTAAATTCAATTCAGCAGCATATAAGAAAAGAAAGAAAAAACATTAAAACCCTAGCCCTGTATGTTAAAAATGTTATTATTGAGTTTTCACTTTATATGGTGGTGGTGCCATAATATTATAACACTACATGTAGTTTTGCTTCAGGGTAAATACAACTTATCTTTGTTGACATACATACATGTATATATATATATACTGAGTTCATGATCTTGTAATTTATTGCCAATTCCGATTTATTAACCTTGAGTTCTATTAGATGGTTGACTATTGATTGAATGAGTTCAGTAAATGCCACACGTCTCATACTAGCTAGTGCTGAACTCGGAGCCAAAGTGAATTGCTTTCCCTTCTACAATGTGAACCTTCTTACTTTTGAGATATTTTCTAAGGATTATCAACCCGGATTCACGCAAGACTTCTTGATTTCTTGTAATCTCGATCTACTATCACAAGCTATTTAACCTTTTGGAAGTCCTGAAATTTCCCTGAGGACGATGCTTGAAGAAAACAATTACCCATGAAAACAAGAATATAAAAAAACATGCTCCGTGGGAGGCTCGAACTCTCGACCTTCAGATAACTTCGTTATATGAGACTGACGCTCTACCGACTGAGCTAACGAAGCATTTTTCTTAAAAAAAATTATGGCTGACTATATAATTCTCACTTTAATCCTTATTTTTAGGGTTAGGGCTATTTTAGAGAGTTGAAGTAAATGATTTGTATTGCAGACGGCTTCACCATAGTTGGTCTAAATCAACTATGACTTCTTGAGCCAAGCATGCAAAAGAGACAATTGCATAAAAGAAATGATTTTTTTCAATCCCTTTATTTAACTGAGAGTTCCGAGAGTACTAATTATCGCTCACAACGGTTTTCCCCAGCTTGCTGACGCTATTGGTGCGTCCTGGTAGTAGTTTGGTTTCCCTCTGTGCATGGATCAAGTCCATGAGAAATCTAGCGCTATTGCCTGCCTGAGAATTTTTAAAAGCCGTGACATTGCGCTACTTAGTATTATTGTCTGTATCAGACCAGTATATAGAATATGTCTTCTTCGATGTTTATTACATAGGACGTTAAATTGATTATCTATCTATCTAATAAATCAAATTGCAGTTGGCGATTTTCATTTCTGTCATTGGTGTCATTAGCCGGGTCAGTTACCTTGAAGTGAGACCCTAGATGAAATGAAGCTCATATTTAGATTCCAGATAAAAAAGCCTATACAACCTAGACCAAAAAGTACACATTCCCAAGTATACGCAGCCCTTAATTTTACAGCCTGAAAGAATAAGAGAGAAAAATATTACTGAAAATTTTTTTCTTTCTCTTCTCATCAACGGCAACGATCAAGGTATGTTCAACTACTATTCTGCATTAAATATTGTCTTCTCTTTTTTATCATGATGATCCAATTTGTTTTTTCTGGCATCTCTAATGCTAGCGGTCGCAAGACCCCGATGAATATAACCTTTGACACTTATCTGATGATACACTTTTTTGAAATAACTTGGTTTTTTTTCAAATGATTTTTAATATTCTAACTGAATTTATTAGATGTGTTCTCTATCTGCCCATGTATGAATCGCTGTCTATAGTCAATAAATATTATCCCATTTCCAATGAATGATCCATCTTAATCAAAATTTGTGAAGGAGCATCCTCGGCCCTGGACTTCGGCTGAAACGAGAAATAGTGTTTGCAAGTATTCCTCGTCGATATCTGAAGATTTTTGAAAGTTGATGAACTCTCTTGGAGTGCCAGGAGCTTGATGCCTGAACTGGTTGGAGTGTTGGGGGTAAGTCAGAATGGCCTGGGCTGCATTAAGAAGTAGAGTGGTGTTGGAAACCTGATCAACAGGATCTTGGAACCCTGTGGCTCCACAGCAGGTGACAATGGCGTCAACTCTGCCAAAAACTTGTGCACACTTTTCTAGGGCAAAGGAGACGGATGCAGTGTTTCGAATATCGCACTTAAGGCGGTAACATTCAATATTGAACGTTGATCCGCGCCAGATAAAAGGTTGTGGAGTGCCCCACTGTGACAGGGAAAGAGATTTAGGTCTCATCTTGGGTAAGTAGTCTCTTGCTTCGCTGTCGTCAGTTTCTCTGTAGGAGCGTTTGGGTCGGCGGGCTGGTGTGGGGAGGCCGATTTCTGAGATTTCATAGATATTTCCCATATGATAAAAGCCGTATCCTTCAGATTCAAAATGTCGAACTGGACTGTGAGATCTGGGCGTTGAGCACGGTGGCGTTAAGAGGCCTGTGTCTAGCATCATATCGTCCGGCCCTGAGGTGCTATTAGGACTGATGGCCTTATAAAATTCTTGGGTGCTGGAAGCTATCATGATTTTGTCGTTTGACTGAATGCCTAGTCTGGCAAACTGTGAAGAGAGTATATCGGAATCAGCATAGACCAGCCAGATCATGGGCGTGCGAGGCTGAGCGATGGACTGTGTGCAATATGTTTGTGACATGACTTGACTACTCAACATGACAGATATTGCAAAGAAAGAGTAGGTCTATTAAACAAGTTGCAAATTACAGAGAAAAATTTATCTTGAATGCCTCAGTTCTTTGTGAATGTCCATGCGTATTTATTCAATTTGAAACTGACCCTAACGAGCTGTTGGAGGCATTTTCGGATCAATTATTTTGCCATAGAAAACCTTTCTCATAACCGAGAAAAAAAAAACTCCGAGACGCGGATCTTCTTTCACAAGGCAGAAAATTGACCAATGTGTACCTTTTCACTTTAGGCCGTTGTCCCACCTGCCAGAAACAGGCACTGGAACACGGCTTTAATTTTTTCACTGTAAGGGCTGACCTGACTAGGTACCTTTATTCGCACCCGAGGCGCTGGGGATTTTTGTAGACATTTTACCCCGACAGCCCGGTTCAACATCGATGTTCCGCAAATGTAGGTCCCTTGAAAGCATATAGGGCTATGACTATTTTTTGTTATAATAATCATATCTTTTTCACATATAGCCTTATTCATCGTTACAAAAGCAAATCATTATGCATCAACCTCCTTTTACCTCGCTCTTTGACATCTTTTCCCGTGAACCCTCTACCAGCCGCTTAACGAACTTGAGCGCCGCCGAGTTAGTATCATCCGCCAAACAGCTGTTGGCAGTGTAAGGGGGGTCTATTCTAACTTCATCCATTGCGATAATGGACTTTTCATGCCATCTGCAAGGAACACTGAAACCTGTTAGCCTGCATAAGTCTATGTTGAATGGTTTAAAAATACTCACGTTTTAGAAATCAAGTCAAAAAGCTCCTGCGCTTCCTTGGTCACGCCAACACCGATTTTAGCCAGCTTTTCTCTCTGCGCCTTGACTGCATTTTGAGCCTTGCTGGCCAGTGCTGAAACCTGGATGGGTCCAATGGGAGGCTCTGCTTTGGTAAAAGCGTCGCGATGTGGAGTTCCAGCGACGATGCTTGCGGCGGAAGGCGTTACTCCAGATTTTTTTGGTTTCTCCAGCGCGACAATCTCTTTGATAAACGAGGTTTTGATGATGCGATAGTTGGGTTGTTTCTTCAGCTTGTTGCCATTTGCCTTTGATTTGTCCTTTGCGTCAGGCTTGACGGATCCCTCAACCTCGGATGTTTCTTCAATCAGCGAAAGAGTGTTGGTCGTCTGGCAAAAAGCGTAAATTGTGCCAATGATAACATTGTCCAAAAGAGTGGTTACCTTAACACTGACCGGTGCATTAGAACTAGTTTAGGTGTAAGAGGAACAAACTCACCGAAGACCCAGAGTCCAGTCAATCGTCCCGTTACTCATGTTTCCTCCACAAACGTCAATACCTCAAGCAAACCACCGTTAAGCAAAACTGCAATTTCAATCCTGTGTCGAGAAGCTCTGTGAGCATCTTGTAAGTAGATGATCATTCATAAAACTTTGGCTAACTTACCTTTTGAGTACTTGAAAGAGTGTCCCTGCTGGCCTCCTACAGATAAACAAGATTAAATGAAATCGGCAAATGAGTTCGAGAAGCTTCTGTTAAATCGTTGATGGTGTTCAACAAGGAACTATAGAGTGGAGAAAAGAGGGTTGAACGTCAAGGCTGTGGTGTTTCGTCCACATATTCTACTATTTTTTCCAGAAAATCAACTTTCTTCCCACCCCAGGGCAGGGTTTCTCACGTGACTTGACTTTGATTGTTTGGTCTGTGATTACCATGAAACGTCCCCCAGATTGAAACACACGATCCTTTCTTGCTCAATTTAAAAGAAGTGCACTTGGGGAGAGTTGGGGTTTCTGTATAGAGAAAAAACTGGGGTTGCTCACAAGTGTATATGTCATCTATTTAAAGCTAGCAAACCATGAAGCCGGGACTGGGTAGGCCCGCTATGACGAACGAAATCCCAAGAGAGCAAGAGCCCGACGGAGTTGCTCTTGGTATAGAGGGCAAGCAGTATGAACCGCCATTGGAGGTAGACGAAATCTATAATGGAGGCGCGGAGCTCTTGTCAAGTGCGTTACAATCGGACTCATTTCCCTTGTTTGCGAACGACGTCAGCCAGAGCTACCAGATTGATGAAGGGACTACACTAGACAAGGCAGAGTTCATAACTCACAGTAGCTCCACACACGACTATGACCCCGAGCGAGACAGGCTTGAGCAAATGGCAAAGACTCAGAAGGCAGCCAGCCTTCAGCGACCGCCTGAGGGTGATAGGAGTATGGCGGAAAATAACAATGGGCCTCAAAAACAGCCGTTCGAGAAAAATAGAATGCGAGGCGAGAATGTAAGCGACGCTTTCAAGTTTGTAAGTAAGTTGAATTGGCACTAATTGGTCTAATGAAAGCAGGTTCCTCGTTTTACTTATGAGTACGCCGATGTTGAGGAGTACGAAACGGAAATTGAGGAGTGGTTTTTATACGAGGACAACAAACTGTTCAGCTACTATCAGCAGCAGTACATCTCCCAGCATGCCAAAGACTGGAGAAACACATCTGACGCCGAGCGAGTGTTTACCTTGAAAGGGCTTTTAGGGCAACTAGAGTCTGAGAACGCCACAATGAGACAAGGAGCATTATCCTCATTAGCATACATAGCACTTGGCAACTATGGCCACATTTCATCAACTTCAGACCATGTACACCACATCAAGAAGAATACCCGGTTTCTTTGGAAACACGACGCATTGCGGCCATTGTACCAGTTCCTGATCCGCGTTATCAATGAAAAGGTGCCAGAGCAGTTTTTTCTAACTGAATCTGAGCCTCCACAGAGTTTGGACCAGGAACTAATGGATGGGCTCACGATTATATACTTTATGCTGGAGTCGAATAGGAACGACAAGAAGTTTGCAAAAGATGTGGATGGGCTGAGTCCTCCGATACTGCCGTTCATGATCCAGGCAATTGGGCGATTGCGATGGGATGTGTCGGGAAATTTGCCGTTACGGAACATGTTTTTAGTATTTTGGAAACTCATGCTGTGCCTGTTTGGCGATGCGAAACAACTGGAACGGACCAAAATGTATACGCGCAGAAAGTACGGGCTGTCAGAAGACGTGAACGAGGATACAGTGACTGCATCGCCCTTAGACTATCATGCATTTAGGCAGGACGTGGTGTTGAGGTATCCTTCCTACATCCCGCCATCATCCACGCTCCCAAAATCTTTTGAGAACGCTAGAAGCATGTCGCAGTATATTGAAATTCCGAGGCCTGTGCATGCGCAATCTTCGAATAATACCCTGCCAGTACCCGTGGTGCATATAGCGACGCCAGCGCCCTCACCGCCAGCATCGCCGGCCATTGCCGCTGGCCAGAAAGTGCGCAAGTCAGTGTTTATGACGAACCAAAGCTTTCCATTCATACATCCAACGGAGGGCAGCGTGCCTCAGAGCATTATGGAAGCGAGCGAGCTGTTTGCAGCGCGCGTGCATACGACGACCGAGATGGTCCAGCTATGGGAAGAACGAGACAAGTTCATGCAGCAGGAGCGAGGCTGGGTGGTTGCCAAGGCGGAGGAAGAATCCAAGCAGGAATTAACAAACGATGAAGTGATTTTACAGAGAATTGAGAAAGTGTACGTGGACACTGTGCCTCAGATGAACTCGTTTTTGTTAGTGATACTCAAGTTCATGCTCGCCAGCATATCGTTCACATCAGAAGGAAACAGTAAGAAACTTTAAGGGCTTTGGTACCTTGCTAACTTTGCAGTCGACACATATTATTCATCGCATCATGGCTCGAGAATATCGACGCGAGCAAAAGAAATCAGCTTGAAAGCCGTGTCTGCAGTGCTAAGAGTGATGACTGAATGGTTCAAAGTTTCGCGTAAGTAGTAAAGCCAAAGCCAAAGTAATGAAGCTAACCAAGATTTAGATGTGGTCAAGTTTGAGTACGTGAGCACGCTGCTGTTTGACTCTCGATACTATTTGTTGGTGTTTAAATATTTTTATTCGCATAACCCACTGGAAGCTGCCCTCCAAGTTCCCGAGGAGCCCGGCAAGAGATTTTTCAACTTCACAAGCCGGCTGTCTAGCCACTGGAACCACTCTCTACCGCCGAATCCGAGCCCAGAACCGCCGCTGTCGCCGCAGGACGCCCAGTTTTGCGAGGAAATCACCGTGTACTCGCGGCGTTACTTCCAGACAACCATCAACCTGCTGCAGGTGCTCAGCCGTATGATCCACGGAAAAACCCAGCGGGTGATCATCGTGGCCGAGCTCCCCAGCTTGACCCTCCGCAAGGCCCTCAGCATTTTCCAGCCCCAGATTTGGGAACTGGTGCTGGCGATCGTGAAGGAGGAGGTACCGTTTAATGGGCGCAAGTGGAGGTATAACAACATGAACCTGGTCAGCGCAATTTACCTGCACTGCAAGACCAAGCTGAGAGATGACTGGCTGACGGGCGGCGATGTGAATCAGGAGATTGAGGATGCGCATCCGCAGGAGATTGCGATGCGGGCGCTGATCCAGTTTTATAACGATAGACTGCGCCAGCAGCAGCAGCCGGCGGATACAGACCCAGACTTTTTCAGCTTGGAACTAGAGGCGCTGACAATCGACCCCTTGGCCCAAGGTACAGCATCAAATGTACATAATTAAAGATAGGTTCAAATCATTTCATGGTTCATGGTCTAAAAAAAAACATCTAAACAAAAAAGCCAGCCGGGCTTTACACAATCTACATTTCATTCACCTTGGTCAAAGGTCTTGATCTCCCTTTTTTTTTTTTTTTTTTTTTTTTTCTTACATTTTTTCAAATGGATCAATTTCTTAGATGCCGATTTGAGAAAAGAAGTTGTAGGCGAGCTCAACACCCACAAAGGTCGCAGCGTTAGCCGGGAAAGATCTCGCCAAAGCCGGTCCCAAACCCGGGAAGAATGCCTTGATGCCTCCGCTCTGGTATATGCTTCTCGTGACCTGCGCCAACGACTGGCTAGTGGTCGAGGACTGCAGGTTCGACTTGATAGTATCGATTGGGAACACTGGCACCCACATTGCAATACCAGCCATACCGCCGGCAAATGAGATAGCGCCCAGCGACATAGTGGATCCCTCGGGGGTCAGCGTGCGTTTGAAGTACTCGTAAGTCGCAAAGTAGAGCGCGGAACCAGGTCCGTCACGCGCAAAAGTAGCAACGGAGCCCTTGAACACGGACTTGAAACCGCCTTCCTTGTAGAGGTGCTTGACGACGTCGAGGGCGCCCGAGAACTGCTTGGGAGCGGGCTTGCCGGCCGCAACGGCGTCAGCGGCGGCCTTGGCAACGGCCTCTGCGGACTGCTGGCCCTGGAGCTGCAGGATGACCTTGACGCGCTCGAAGGGGGCCGCCACACCGGTGGTGGGGACGGCCGAGATGAAACCGGCAGCCGAGATCTGGGCAATAGAAAGCTCTCCGTTAGGCCCTGTTGGGGTCGTCGCAGACACAATGCGCTTACCCATATCGTAACCCCAGAACGAGATTGCAAACATGGGAGTGACACCAACAAGGGGAGCACCGACACCTCTGTAGAGGCCCTTGAAGCCGTCCTGGGCAACTGCTTTTTTGACGGCGTCCATGGCACCGGTGTAGGTTCCGGCAGGGGCGGTTTGCAGGCGGACCTTAATGAGATCAAAGGGGTGGCCCACGGCGACAGCACAGACACCGCCAAAGCCACCCGCGGCGAAGGACTTGATCTGGCCCACGAGGGCGTTTTCGGCGGGGGCGGGGGCCTCAGTCTGCTTGTGGACGATGAGAGACTCGTCGATTTCAGCTGCGTCGGCCATTTTTTTTATTTACAAATGTATATGAAATGAAATGTGAAAATATTTGATGAAATAATTGTCCAGGAGAAACAGTGGCCTTTTTAAAACTTTTGGCAAAGTGGTCAGCAAGAGGCTGATAATCATCTGGGGGATGGTGTGCGTAGATCTGAGCACTCTCAATAAAGACGAAAAGCCTCGGTCTAACGGCGGGAAGGCAGCTTTTAACAACCTGTGAAGAGACAAAAAAATAACCATCGGCACTTCTCGGCCAACGACCCCGGTCGTAACTTCAGCATGGACCACAATGTGATTACATGATAAAATGACTCCGCCGTTGACTTTGTTTGTTGACTGTCAGTAGCTCAAAGTAGTCGGCAAGAGTTGTAGTCTTTACGGATTGTCTCACATGTGCTTTTTCTAGAAGCCTTAGATGGAAGTAGAAGCGACCCATATCTTTTACGATCTTGTAATGATCCGATCGGTTGATGCTGTCGTATTGGTTGGGCAGAGGACAAAGCACGAGACTCCAACGTACTATTCCGGCACAAAAACTAGTCTTATAGGCTCATAGCCCGCTGATCTCACCATCCTCGGGCGTTGCATATAGGGCGATGCCCAACTCGCCTAGATTACATCATAGCATCTGCCCCAGACCAGACCAGGACCTTGAAAAGGTTTGCAATATGCCAGTTCTATTAGTTTAATATGAAGAAATGAAAAAGGCAAAATAATGTGGGAAATGTACGATGTAAGATAAATAGCTTTTTGACACGGGCAGAGACGCGCAGCTCTCTACACTGGATTGATGTCGTAGATGAGTGTCACGTCCGTCGATACGCCCTGCCAGCCTCGACTGCCGCTGGTCGTGATCAGGTACCTGTAACTTGGATCCATATCTATCAAGAGTCAGCAATCAGAGGAAGAGAGAAAAGAAGAGAAAGAAAAAAAAGAAAAAAGTAGACAGTATGCCTGTAGGAGTGTCCTGTGGAAATACTCACATATGCTCGAAATGCAGCCACCATGGTGTCCCGGAATAATATAAAACGGCACAGCTCCCTTCTGTCCGCCGCCTGCCATGCCACTCGCCGTACCCCCTCCTCCTCCTCCTCCTCCACTTGTACCGCTGCTGCCTGCTGTTGATACCTGCAGGTCGTACAGCCTCAAATTATCATGCGACCCCGACAACAGGTGCCGCCCGCTGGGCAAAGCTTTCACGGCGCTCACGGCACCAGACACAGTCGGAAACTTAAAGGTCCGCGCGGGGGACAAACTCGACTTGAGATTAAACTCTTCGACGGTACTGTTGCGGCGCCCCACGTAGATGCAGTCGCCGTCGTAGCTCCAACATGCCTATGATACTGTTAGCATTGTAGTGATAATAGAATTGGGTTGAAGTAAGAAGGGAAAAGCAAACTTACGCTCATGCACCAAGGGGGAGTGCCCCCGCTGACGCCGATATGGGCGACGCGGGAATGTTGCCGGCGGTCCCAGATATCGACCGTGCCATCTATACACGACGACAAGAACACAGAATGGCTCAGCTGGTTCGTCGTCGGCGCCGATTCCGCCGCAAGCGGGGCGCCATTCTCGTCGTTACTCTCACCGTTGTTGTTGGCCTCTGCTTTACCGCTTTTGGTGGCCTCCTTGTCGTCGCCATCCCCAAACAGGTCCTCGTCGCCGTTATTGTCCTCGTCATCATCATCCCCTCCAAAGAGCGAGTCCAGCGACTTTTCGTCATCGTCCACCCCTCCTGCACCTCCACCCCGCACGTCGCCGCCGCCTCCGTTGATAGGTGCGCCATCCCCAAACAGCGCACCGCCCTGGTCCCGTCTAAGCACGTTCTGCTGCACGAGCGCGCCGCCCACGGGCTGCCACTCCAGGCTCCCAATCTGGCCCGAGCACCCACCAAACTCGCGTGCAGGTCGCCCCGTTTCAAGGTCCCATTCCACGATGGTGCGGTCCCAGGACCCGCTAAGCGCGCGGCGCTCATCGGCGTCCAGCTTGAGGACAGACACGGCTGACGTGTGCTTCTCGTAGTACTGGATGATCTCGCCCTCGCTGGGGCGGATGTTCTGAAGGGTGATGCCGCCAGACTCGAGGCCGGCGAGCAGCCAGATGGCTTCAGATTGAACGACCAGGGAATAAACTGGAGATATCTTGGGTTCGTAGAGACCATCCTTGCCGAAGCGGACGTCTTTTTCAAGGACGGGCTGCTCGTTTTCCCAGTACGACGTCAGCACGCCAGACTACCATGTTAGCTTCTACCAGTTAAATCAATGTGATTACTTGACTTACCCTTGTTATGCTGTCGACAAATGGATGCCGCTGAGCCACCGTGAGCGGCAGCTTGTTGTTGATAGAATCGAAAAAGTTGAACCGCCGAATAAACCCGTCCTGGCCGCCCGTGAACATCCACTTGAGCCCCCACGACACGTCCACGCAGTAAACCGGGCACGCGTGCAGCGCCGCCGTGTACGGAATGATATCGTACGACGCCGCCGCCTTGGCCGCAGGATCGCACACGATCGGGTACCGCTGCCGGAACGTTAAAAGGGATGGCTCTTTCTCCTCGGTGACCTCGCCGCCCGTACCCTCGTCTGCCTCGCTCGGCTCCACGTCCACAAACGGCTCTTTGTCGGGTAAGGCGTCGGCCATGTCAGTGTCCACGGCCGTGGTCTTGTCACCCGGCTCCTGTTCGTCGTCGTTGTCGTTGTCGTTGTCATTGTCATCTTCATCACCTGCATCCCGAGCAATTGACCTGGTATCGCCATCACCGGCCACGCGCGGGCTCTTGCTGGGCGGCCTGCTAAACTCAGGCGGCTCATCTCTTTTCTGGCTCGAGATCGCGGCTGCCGCAGCAGCAGCAGCAGCGGCAGCAGCAGCGCCCGGCACTTTCTTGTCGCCCACCTGGCGGCGCGCCACGCCCTTCCCTGCAACCACGCCCTTTGCCATGGGCAACCTCAGGTCCTCGTCCTCGTCGGACTCTTCATCCGCGAGGGCTTGCGCCCTCGGTTTCGTTTTATATCCTGCCGAGGGCCGTTTCTCTGGCACGGCCTCATTATCATCGTCGTCGTCTTCTTCCTCGTCATCATCATCGTCCTCCTCCTCTTCTTCTTCATCGTCGTCGTCGTCATCTTCCTCTTCTTCGTCCTCCTCCTCCTCCTCGTCTTCGTCGTCGTCGTCGGCGCCCTGTTGACCGGCCAAGTCCCGCTGGTTCTCGGTTTCTTCTAGTGCGTCTTCAAACAGCTCGTCTTCATCCTCCTCGTTATCGAAATCGTAGCGCGGGTTGTCGTCGATTTCAGGAAAAGACCTGTTCATCTTGGTTTTTTCGCGTTGTGGAGTAACACCAAGTAACCTATTTGGTGGTGAAAGTTTCAATGCTATTTTTTTCTATGCACCTTTTTTCTATGCCCATCAATCTAACAAATACAGCCGCGACTTGACCTCGTCCACGATCCACCCCACCGCTTCCTCCAGATTCGTGCCCTCGTACGCGCTCACGCCCAGCACCTTCCACTCATGAAAGGTAATGTACTCCAGCCCCAACGCGCGCTCCACATCCCTGACCACTTGCTGCCGGGCCTCTGGGTCAGCTCCCAAGGTATCCATCTTATTGACCAAAATCAGCAGGCCAGCGCCTTTAAGACGGTCCTCAGTCATGACCTTATCGAGCTCTGCCTTGCAGTCGGGCAGGCGGTCCAGCGCTGAGGCGTCGACGACCCAGACCAGGGTATCTGTTTTCTCAAAGTAGTTACGCCAGAACGGACGCAGCGAGGCCTGGCCGCCTACGTCCCAGATGTTTAGTTTGTACCTTTTAGATTAGCAGTGGTAGCTTAAAATCAGGGCCAGACTTACGGTCCGTGGTCAATGGTGCGGATGTTGAAGCCAAGCGTCGGGCTGATTGTGCTCACATCTTCACCCAAGATGGATTTGACGATTGTCGTTTTGCCTGCATTGTCGAGACCCCTACCAATTAGCAATATTTTTGCATTAATCCCATTGATACATACAGCATTAGCACGCGGATCTCCTTGTCCTTTATCTTCTGCTTGCGGATGATGGTGAGCAGGCCCATGTTCGTAGAGTGTGACGCAAAAAGAGCTTTCAGTTTTTTCTGGTGTTTTGTTTTCTCCCAGAGCCCCGATCCAATGCTCTACGCGGTGTATCTCATTTGCAGGGTATGTGATTTGCTGCCACTGAGAAGACCAAGGCTAACTAGATAGGTTTTGGCTGGCTATCCGCAGATCAGGCACAATGCTTTGCGCAAGTCGATAGCCGGTCTCTCGTATGACTGGGTTCTGTGGAGCGTGGCAGGTGCTGCGTTGAAGGTGCTGCACATTAGCCTGCTGAGGTGGAACCGCCTAGCCCGAGTCCAGTACGCCGCCCGGTTTCCAATCGAGCCGGTGCCGAGCACAGTTGCGGTGGTCAATGGCGGGCCAGCGCCCCATCTGCCCGGTGCGTCTGGCCTTGAGCTGTGTCTTTATCTCCACTCTTTTATCTTGAGCCTGATCATTGGCGGCCAACTCTGGGGATACAGGCTGACGCAAATAATGGTGCAGGGCATTTCACTATGGGTCTACGTGTTTGCCAGTTTAGTTGCTGGCTTTGGCTTGTTAATTCTGGGGTGCATTGCGACGGGCAGATTCTACATGGTATGGCTCGACTTTGTGTACTACGTGTATTTAGTGGGCGAGCTGGCTGAGGCCCTCAAGTACGTGCCTCAGATCTCGGTCAACTTCATGTGCCGGAGCACTGCGGGCGTAAGTGCGGCTTCTTTAATTATAGAATCCACTGGCTCGGGTGCAGTACTTGGTTGGATGCTACTACATGGGACTGCGCAGCCCAATTCGCTGCTTGTGGTGTCTATAGCCAAGCTAGTGTGGTTCTCATGCTTGTTATACCAGCACTTTGCAGTGTACCGGCACCAGCGGATCCGATCTAAGCGCAAATACGAAGTCAGCAGCGACGTTGAACTGAGTACGTTATGACATCTAATCACTTTTCATCTCTTTTTATGATCGTTAAATAGACAAGAATTCACAAGCACATCCTTCCACTAGGACCTTCCTAGCATTTCCATCACTTTTCGTTCTCTTTTGTTTTTGTTGTTGTTGATTTACTCGGCCTTGGCACCCGACTTCTTTGCAATGAGAGCCTTGCGGTCATCATCCAGCTTCAGCTTTGTAATGACAACATTCGAGGGGTGAATGTTGATAGGGACAGACGATCCGCTCGACTTCTCCTTGGTGACCTTCTCGACCTGCACGGAGAACTTGAGTCTGTAGACCTGGCCAATCTTGCCCTCGCGGCCCTTGTAGGAGCCACGCACAATTTGGACCTCGTCCTCCTTGCGGATGGGCAGCGAGCGCACCTTGTACTCCTTTCTAAGGGCGGCGGACAGGGGAGCGGACATGATGACCCGTCTGACGGAGGAGGGGGCAGTGAAGTGAGCCTTGCGGGACTTGCTGCGGGAGCTAGAGACGTCTATGAACAGAGTTAGATCAATAGTTTGATGTAAAAATGGGTCATCATACCTTTAGAAACCTTGGCCATTTTTGCTGTGAATTTGGTGAGTGTCTAAGGATCTTGGTCAACCTACGAAAAAGAATCAGAGAAAAAAGAGTGGAAAAAAAAAAATTTCTGTCAGGTTGGGTGACACCAGTCTGTGGGTGACTATGATAAAATGGTAAAAAAAGTAAGGTATGTTTTGTTTGTCAGCACTGAGTAATAGCAGTGAGTGATATGAAATATTGTATGGACTGGACTATACTGTTGCTTTACCAAAACAGAAATAACAGTCACATTTCAGCCGTGCGTTGCTATTTTTGGAATGACTGCTGCAACCAAAATAGAAAAGTCATGTGACAAGTACCGACTATGAAACAAGAATTCAAGAAAATAACCCGGTACTACTGCACCCGATGGGGGTTTTTGTTTGATATTTTGCTGCCGGTACTTGTTACTTTCGCATTGCTGTGTTGTAACCAGACTGTTTTATTAACCGCAGTGTACAAGGTTAACTTTTTTTAACCTTTAATTAACCAGATAAATAAACCACAAATAAACTGCGGAATTCAAACTACAACGCTGTCAACCTTTTAGTCTCGTTCAAATTGCCGTTGTTGTTGTTGTTTACCATAACGACCACCTCCCCCCCCCCTAACTCACCTTCTACTACCACCAATACAACATCCATTGATCATTGTTTATACTACATTCCTTTGATCCTACATCATTCCATCCGCCCCCTATCAAGACCTAAACATCGACGACTCGTGTACTACTCTTACTTGCGCCACACCACACTCTCCTACAGTGGACTGCCTACTACCACCACGTCTTCCAATCAACCACCACACACCACACACCCATGTCCAACCACACCACCACCCGCAGCAGAACGGCGTCCTTATTATCTGTCGACGGAGCACCCGCTGGTACTGGGCCGGCGTCTGCGATTCCGGATCAAGAGCTAAGGGACACCAAGAAGAAGCTGAGTGCGACGCTGGAGGTGCAGGCGCAGCTGGAAATGGACGTGGTCGAGCTGGCCAACCAGGTCAGCGTGCTGCAGGGCCAGCTCAAGGACCTGCGCAAGAGCAAGCATGGGCTGGAAGAAGCATTGTCGCAGGAGCAAATGACGTATATCAATGAGAAGCAGCAGTGGCTGGATAAGGAAGCAGAGAGTGAGGCGACCATTGTGAAGCTGAAGGAAGAGCTGGCGGGGAATAAGGGCAAGAAGGATCCAGAGCAGCAGCAGCAGCTTGCACCGGCGCAGTCGGCGGCGGCGTCGGTCATGGGTGCGTTCTCGTTTCCAAAGTTTGGCCGGGCAAAGGACATGTCCATTGAAACCGCGCAGCACCCCGAGGGGAGCCCCACGGCCAGCACTTTCACTCGCGGGCACAGCCGACTGCTGTCCATTGGCAGTTTGAAAGAAACCGTCGCCAGCCCGAGCACTTCTACCGCCTCAACGGCCGCCGCCACGAAGGAAAAGGACAAAACCATTGAGCGGCTCAAGAACGAGCTGGAGCAGGTCCAACAGCAGACCGAAATGGTGTCGAGAGAGTACTCGCTGCGGCACGAGAAGATTGAGCTGGAACTGACGCAGACAAAGGCCATGGTCAGCCGGCTCATGGAAGAAAATGAAGGCTTCCAGTTCTTGTTGGCTGAGAAAGCGATTTTGGGCGGGTTTGCCGCGAGCAACGACATGAGCGATTCTACTACTACTACCATCACGACTAATGCCAACGCTACTAATACCACTAATGACCATACTATTAATGACGATACGAAAGACGACGACGACAACGACGACGCCGCTACAGCGATAGAACAAGCAGCCCCGCCGCCGCACACCACGCCCGGCGAGCTCAAGAAACGCATTTTTGAACTCGAATTTGAGACCAAGTCTGTCCGGAACCACAACAAAGCTTTGACGCTGTCCCTCGAGCGGCTGGTGCAGCGGCTGCTCGAGTACAAGGACTTTGAGCGCGTGGTGGAGACCCAGGGCATGTCTGGCAACATCAACACCAAGACCATTGGCAGTTTCCAGGCAAGAATGGGCAGCACGGCGAGCCAGGGCATGGGTGTGGGCGGCGGCCAGAGAAGCACGAACTTGGTGGGCCGGCACCCGGGCGACCGGAGCAGCGTCATGAGCGACATGGGCTACTTTGGGGCCAGCGGCGGCGGCGGGGGCAGCAGCAGCGGCAGCAGTACGCTTGCGGGCGGGGAGCGAAAGGGGCATGGTAGGAATCGGGGCTCGATGTCGAGTCTGATGAGCCTGCCGCCGAACGCGGTGGGCGGGCGGCCACGTCCGATCAAGAACCCGGCCACGTGGAACAACTTGCTTCTTGGCGGGAGCGGGGGCGGTGGTGCGGGTACTGCCGAAGGGCTTGACGACGGGATTTTGACCAGCGGCAGCTTGGCGGGCAGTGGCGGCGCGAGCGGGACTACGACTGTTGTGGACCGGAACAGCAGCATAGTGTCTTCTTCGAACGCGTCAAGCGCGTCGCCTCTGGCGTCGCCTATCCCGTTCCGGCCAGACTCGCCTGCGGTGAGCAGTGTGTCTAGTTTGGAGGAGCACCATCAACAGCAGCAGCAGCAGCATTCGTTGGCGGCGGCGTTGGTGGGTGCGGCGGATGAGCTGATGAGGCGGCCGAGCACGAGTGGGCAGAAGAAGCTGCGGCCGTTGACGATGGGAGTCTGAAGGGCTTTTTTTTTTTGTTTTTTTTTTACATTCTATAGTACTGGCTTGTGTTTATGAGGAGTACAAAAAATCACATTGCCATTGACTGGATTGACTCTGTGAACATGAACCAAGCGGCACATTGTTGAAATCAAAATTATATAGCATTCTATGAACAAGTTTTATCTTGGTTGTTTTTAGATTCTCTCCAGGGCAGAGAATGTTATATGAGAAGTAATTCCCCTTTGCATATGTATATATATATATATATATATGTTGGGAAGATCTGACTCAGCAGAGCGTGATTACATCATAAAATCTGTTTATGGCATATGTGGTTGAACAGAGTGTCACATGACCTGCCCCTCTTTTTTTTTTTTTTTTTTTTTTTTTTTTTTTTTTTTTTTTTTTTGTTGATAAATAAAAATGATCAGTAGACCATTACATAATACAACCACTATCGCTTGTAAGCCATTAGTAATAAAAACATTATCGAGCATAAGCTCTGAGTCAGCCGAAAAGCTTAATCCATGACCTGAAACCAATCCATATCCATATCCAGTATATATATATACATAGTTGGGCTGACAAAATTTCAATCTCTCGCCATTATAATATTGAATAGAAAAAAACAAAAAAACAAAAAAAACCTCCTCCTCCTCCTCCTCCTCCTCCAAAAAAACAAAAAAAAACAAAAAAAAACAAAAAAAAACAAAAAATACATATATTCTAAAAGTATATAAATATTATCAATTGCCAGCAATCTTTTCTTTCTTCTTTTTTCTTTCCCATCTTTATTTATATATATATATATATTTATTTATTCGTTTATTCATTTATTCATTTATTCATTTATTCATTTATTCATTTATTCATTTATTCATTTATTCATTTATTCATTTAGGTCAATTGTTCTTTTCAATCATATCATCATCATCAGCCCTTTCAATTTAACTATCCGACCATCTCCTGCCCACTGCCTCCACCACAGACCTCTTCTTTCTCTTCTATAACTGGCCGTTATTCTCATTTTTGCATTTTGCTCTCTCAGTCTCAAACCCCAAATTCTTTTTTACAACATGTCCAACAACCAAGACAAGCCTTCCTTCACCTCGTTCTATTCATTCTCAAACTTGTTTGCTCCCAAGCGACACCACCACCCGCAGCCGCCCTTTTCTGCTTCTGCTGCATCTACCCCACTTGCAACCACCGCCCTGATTGAGGAGGAAGAGGAGGACCCTAAATCGTCCATCCCGTCTGCCTTCCCCCACCACCACCACCACCACCGGCGAGCCCAGTCCATTGCAGCAGCAACAGCAACAGCAACAACAACAACAACAACAACAGCGGCAGCAGCAGCAGCAGCACCTCCTCAGCATGTGTTTTCTCGGCGCTGGTCATACTCCTTCGCCTCCTCTCCCGCCAACACCACTACCGATCTTGCCTCAGAGCCACCCATCACTGCCGACGAGGCCATGAATCTGTCCCGCGCCATCTCCAGAACAAAGTCCGTCAGCTCGGCCTCGTCCTCCTCGGCAGCAGGCAGCATTCCAGCCTCCCCGACCACGCTCAGCGGCGCTCTCCCAGAAGACCCCGGCAGCAGCCCAAGGTCCATGGCAGGCATTGGCAGCACCAGCAGCACCAGCAGCAGCACCATCTCGGCAGGCAGTGGTCCCCGCAAACTGAGACGCAACAGCGGCGCAAAGTACCAGGGCATTGGCCTGGTTGCAGCTTACTCGGGGGGTCCCTCTGCGTTTTAACCCATTATGCACGGGGCTTTGCAATGCCGCCTTTTCTGCGCATGGGGGGGTTTGTTTTTTGACATGTAATATTATTGGGACTTGGGTATATACTTCCCACAGACCATGGTACCTACGTTGGTAGTTGTTGCATCCATATGGGTTTTGTACCGTTGAATTGATCTTTTTTTTTTTTTTTTTTTTGTTTTCTTTGCAGTTGGATCTAAATGCCATTGACGTTACCCCATACATACATATGTTCATTTGAGCTCTGATCAGTCGCTTAGAAACCAAATTGAACAACCCACATTGCAACGTATTTATCAATTGACGACGTCACCTTTTGATTGTCTACTACAACTTACCACTTGATACTTGAGCCTTACCACTTGGAATATAAAACCTTAAATTTTAAAACATTTCCCTTTTAGGTAAAGTCCATCTGCAAATGCATGCATATGAGGGTAAGGCCAAGGGCAAGGGTAGAACTATAAAAATATTGTAATATGCACGTGGGGCATGTGAAGTGATCAGCACTGCTACATATACCTATAGACGGCCTATAGTTATACATCCTTTTATAATAAAGCCTCTTGCTAGCTATATATGTATATAGTTATATAGATATCTATATAAAGATTGATATATATACCACTAGGGCTGCCTACCTCTATTATTTAATATATATGGCACATTTTGCATATATATATATGTCGGCCATGGCCATTGCTGCTCAAGCTTAGTATTTATACATGTATATATATATATATATATATATGAATTGATCTGCACAAGGGTCCTCCGAAAGTGGTACTTCCCCATTAGGCAACTGGATTGCTACTACGGTTAGTCCCAAACGGGTATAGTTAAATGCATGTATACATATATGAGTATATGCACGAGTGTACACGTATATATTTGTTAGTTGTTACCTAAGCGTATGGTATGGGAACATGTCAGCCAGACCCACACCTTCTGGAGCTGTGCGGGCCAAGTCTAGTCTAGAACCATTATAGAATTGTAAGCAGATATATATGGTGAATTTTATTATTTATTATGATCTTGATACTATTGGACCATATCAGAAAACCTCAGAATAATAATAAAAATAATAATAAAATAATAAATATAATAATAAAATAATAATAAAATAATAATAAAATAAAAATAATAAAGTGGATACTCCAAAGGGTTTGTTCCAAAGCATTTGCCAAAACCACCACCAACAACAACCAACTGCTGCCGCAAATCATATTCACTTTGTTCAGTTAACTTGTTCCAACTTGTTCCAACTTGCCTTTCATTCATCTTCTTCTTTTTTTTTTTTTTCTCTTTTACAGTTTTTACTCAAACAGAAGAACCATCCTCAGCCTACACCTACTACAAACAGCAAACGGGATACACACCAAACTCCCTACTTCTTCTTCACAACGCCTACAAGAACTATAGAGAGAAGAAAGAGAAGAAAAAAAAAAAAAAAAAAAAAAAAAAAAAAAAAAAAAAAAAAAAAAAGTCCACCTTGCTTTCCATATCACCATGGCCAGCCCTCTAAACCACCACCCACCGCCGTTACTAGAACCGCAAGAGTTCAACACTTCTCCACCCGACAATACCCCCGAACCTCCTGCACCTGCACCGCCCGCGTCCTCAGCGGCTGCCTCTCCCCCACGGACCCCGAACGGGTGCGTCATCTGCTCAACCCCCCCTGTATGCCCCATATGTCCAACCGGCCAGGTCTGTAACCTCAGCGCCCAGACCTGCCAGTCCTGCCCCGCCGTCTCGTGTGTCGACAGCTCAACCACCCTCATCAACCCCAACGCAGGACTGGCGGACTCCTCCGCCGCAAACCCGGCCGCCGAGCAAAAACCCAGCTCGCCCCAGCTCGGCCCCATCATTGGCGGCGTCGTAGGCGGCGTGCTCCTGCTTTGCCTGCTCGGGTTTCTCATCGTGTACAGCCGCCGCAAACGCCGCCAGCTGCTGGAGACCCAAGCCGCCACGCTCAACCCAGAGGAAAAAGAGACGCACCAGTACGAGGACACAGACACGGACCACACAACCTCGGTCGAACTCAACAAGGCAGAGTACATGGCCTACGCCCAATCGGCGTCAAACAACATCATTTATCCCCACACAAAACATACCAGCACCGCCATCATCACCAAAAACAACAACAACACCAACAACAGCATGATTGGGCCCCAGCGCCCGCGCTCCGCCCTCAGACCACCCGGGCTTAAAGTCAGACACGTGCGCCCCATTTCGGACGTGACGGAAGAAGGCTCGGACACTGAGCAGCCCCTGTCCCTGCAGCAGCAGCTCGACTACATCAAGGCCCAGCAAATGAAGCTGCAGCACGAGGAGCTCAAAAAGCAGCAGCGCTTGCAGCACCAGCAACCCGGTGCCGACCCGTCGCCCTATGATGTGTACCGCCGGTACGTTGCCGACCACGCCATCCCCGAGCGCCACCCATCACCCACCGCCCAGGCGTTGGCGCTGGCCGGGCGCACCAACAGCCGCTGGCAGGACTCGATGCTGTCGACGGCCTCGTCGACCATTTCCGTCAGCGTGCGCGACAGCCACGCATCCCAAATCATTCCAATCGCATATATCCCGGGTGTAACGTCCAACTTTCTGCGGTCGTCGCCCAGCCTGTCGCCAACATCGCAGGGGTCCCACGCGTCGTCGTCGACCTCAACCCATGCGTCTCATGCAACTCAGTACGTGACACCGGCTGTGTCGCCAGTTGCGGCGTCGGCCTCGCAAACATCGCAGACCCTGCCATCGCCCATTAGAAGCTCGCTGTCGACCATGGCCTCGGTCCAGTCTGTTGGTGCCGTGCGCGCTGCTGTCATGGCTGAGCGTGCCCAGCCCCAACTCGTAATCAACTCGTCTGCCCTCCCCGGCGAGCCACCTTCTCCTCTTGGTCTCTCATCTTCGTTAGGTCCTCCGTCACCGCTAGGCCAGCAGCACCGGTTCCCTGTGCAGTACCCTTCCACTCTCGAACCGGCGTCCGCCGCTCGTTCCATCATGCTGACGCCTGACACCACCCTTCACTCGCAGCATTCGTATCAGTCCCAGCTGCGCCACAGCGGGCGTAGTAGTTTCGGTCTGGACGCAAGCGACATGGAGAGCCTGAACAGCAAGACCTACGACGCCGAGGTGTACGACGAGATCGAGGCCTACATGACCAGCCCCAGCCTGTCTGCATCCGACGGGGCCAACCTGACCGGGCAAACTCTTGCTAGCGGGGTCAGCGGCAACCTGGCCGGCGGCAGTGCCAGAGTGAGCAGGGCCAGCAGCGGCAGCAACCGAGGCAGCAGGGTCAGCCGGGCCAGTGCAGAAGGCACGGAGCGGCTGCATCCGTTTGAATATCCGGTTGTGTACGATGCGGAGGAGGATATAGCGTATGTGGCTGCGCGGGCTAGTGCGACTGAGGCGATTCCTAGAAGATAACCACCATGCTGATTGTGCTCAGCTTGGCGATGATCCTGGATGGTAAAAAAGTGATGAAACGATTGATAGAAGAAGGATGGAATGATAGATCTGTTGAGTATCACACAAGATTTCCAGATTTGAATGCTTTCCAGGCCAGAAACCAAAAAAAGTGATGAACACACACAACCAATGATGATGAGAACACAAGAGACAGCGATGCTGCAAAGAAGTTGAGCAGACCACGCTTGTTTGAGACGATCTTTTGACCAACACTACCCATTTGGCCATTGATTTTACTGACGATCAATGGCTCATCCATTAACTTTTGTTTTGTTTTGTATTCCTTTCAAAAAGTGACCTTAATAAATAATAATTTTCCAAATATGCCCATGATCCGACTTCAAGTCCAAAAGTCGATGTGAGCGTAATGCTTCGAGAGGTCCAAAAACCGACAATAATCGCAAGAAAAATCAACAGCTATTCTAGGATCGGCAACGCCCTGCCAGATTAGGCACTATAGTCGAGCACACTACAGCCAACAATCGTAACTGCCGTATATAGGATCTTGATTGATGATGATGAAGATCGGCGGTTTTTTATTTTATTTTATTTTCAAATGACACATGTTGCTGGTGGAACTGCAGATGAGCAAAGAGCATGGGAAAAATAAAAATAAACAAAAGGTGACAGAGGTGGTGTTGCGTCTGGGTATTATATGGAGATGAAGCGAAACTCTTGGGCTGAAAGAAGCAGCATAGAGAGAGCCCAAAGGACTTGAGTCGATTGTTGTTGATTGGAAATCATAGAGGATTTGACCGATTCTAGACCATTTTTTAAAAGCATTAGGGGAGGGAGATTAGCCCAAGATTGACCGATCGAGGAAGAAGAGCTCGAAAGATTGATACTGGAAGCGATAATGTAGTTGAGCAGTCGAGATGAGGAGGTCAAGAGGGTCGGCTTAACATGGTAGAGACTGAAATGCAGTTGATGGACAAGTGAAATGTTGATACTGGTGGAATGCTGAAGTGGTGGAGTTTGGAAGCTGAGGAGACTAGAAGGCTGAGAGCTCTTGAGTCGAGAGAGTGCTTGAGCAGACCGAACTCAAGTGACGTAGACCACAAGATGACCAAGAGGTTGAAAAAGACAAGGCGGAGAGTGAACTGAAGAAGGGGAAATGAAGAAGAAAAAGAAGTAGAAGAAAAAAAAAAAATGCAGGCAAAAATAGGTTTCAATCAAGATTTGAAAACAAACACAAGAAAATGAAACAACAAAAGTTTAAACACAAGTTAAAAAAAAAGCCAATTTCAATCATTGAAACTAAAGAGTCGACCTCAAGGAGTAGGACTGGCGGTGAGAACCAGTGATTTGTAGAAAGGAATGACCTGTATACATGTAAAGAAGAAGAATGAAGAGTAGAAAGGTAGGAAAGAAGTAAAAGGGGGGGATCTTCATCTATATATACAATCTGTAGTCAGGTAGATACGAGACCATTCGTATAATGGACTGGTTCAAAGAGGCATAAATGAAGAAAAAAAAGTAACGCGTGGGTTTAAAAGCAGTCGATGCCAGTCAAAAGGGTTGAATTATTGTCATGATTATTAACTAGTGATAATTTTGGTACCTTTTTTCATTATTTGGTACCTTTTTGCTAATTTTTTTTTTTTTTTTTTTTTTTTTTTTTTTTTTTTTTTTTTTTTTTTTTTTTTTTTTTTTTTTTTTTTTTTTTTTTTTTTTTTTTTTTTTTTTTTTTTTACAAATATTTACCACAATATTGTTTATTATTATTATTATCACTTGATGTCTAGTTTTCCTTCTATTTTTCACAGTAAATTAAACTGCAACATCTCATGTATATCTCCTTCACCTTCTCTCTACCTCATGGTGGTTCTCAAAGCCTTTCCTTTTTCGCATCTTTGCCAATCTTACCTCCTTTTTGAATTAATGGGCTCAGCCCAGACCAGTGTTTACCTCGTATACTTTATATATATAAACCTTTCTTTCCAGTCGTAGTAAATCAATTTACAAACCTACTTGACCTATAGATAGCAATTGATGCATTCATTCCTTTTCAAACGCAATGTCCTGCGCCATTCACATACTCGCAAAAAGGTACATTGCGTCACTCGTGCAACTTCTGAAACCGCCCAGCAGGTTTAACCTGTATACCAGATTCAACAACAATACTTTAGTTTATTTATTATTATTATTATTATTTTTTTTTTTCAAGTACGCAGGTACTAACAAACGTTCTCAACTTGAACCTCCTCGGTCAGTCCCGCGCCCAAGTCCAGTTTAAGGGCCCTATTAAACAGCTCCAGCATCATCGTCATGCCAATTCCAGTCACCGCAGGATCGTACCTCCCCTTTGAAAACTCGTCCCGCACAAACGCGTGCTGTGCACCCGCCACCTCGTAGAACGAGAAAAACGTGTTTGACTCTCTCAAGGCCTGCCGGATCGCGTCGCGGCCCGCGGGCGGCACGTGCGGGTCCAGCGTCCCAAAAATAGTCAGCAGCTCGCCCTTGACCTCGCCCCGCTGGATACGCGCCATGGAGTGGAGGGAGGCGTTGCCGGTGTGCCCCAAAGTGGACGAGTGGATGTCGGTCCCGAAAAAGGTGACGGCGGCTTGTACCCGAGGGTCAAAGGCGGCGCGCAGTGCAATGTGGCCGCCCAGGCACATTCCCGTGGCGCCGATCCGGCCGGTGCACGTGGACAGGCTGCACAGGTAGTCAATCGACAGCTTGCAGTCCTCGTCGTACGACTCCAAAGGTTTCTCGGCCTTGTACTTGTTGCCCAGGTCGGTCCCGGGCACATCGTAAGCAAACGGTTCGTGGTCTGTTTAATTAACATAATTTCCTTTCGCACACCACCACATCAACAACACTCACTTTCAAAATTGTGATAGACAGACGGAGCAGCCACAATAAAGCCCTGGCCGGCAATTTGTCTTGCGAATCGCTCGACAGGACCTAGGTCGTTAGTTCAATTGCAAATGTCGCGGTGATTGCACCCTATACCTGTCACTTGATAGATTTCGGAAAACACAAGCACGCCTGGGAACCGGGCTTTGGGGTACTGGGGGATGTGCGGGTGGTACACAAAGACCCGCATTGTTGTGCCTAGGCTTGTTTTGATATCAACGTACGACTCTTTAATCAACATTGTTGGAATTGGTCAATTGATCGATCGATCAGTGGTGAAAAGTGGGCTGGTTCAGGAAATCAATTTAAAGTGGCAGAAAGAAAAAAAAAAAACCTGTTTTTGTGGGGACCCTACCCCCTAACCTGCAAAAACCTTATGCCCACTTATCACTTATCTTGATTCAACTGAAATATATTTTTCATCCTCCCTTACAGAAAGTAGGAATCCCCCTGCTTCAAAACAAAAACCATCTCTAGATCTCAGGTCCTCGGCGATACGACGTGTTTTCTTTGACTGCCAAAGCAAGATCCACTCGTTCTCTTCTCGGCATTTTAGCTCACACCTGTCGATCAGACTCAATATGACACTCGCTTAGAAAAGTAGACAAGAACTCGACATTAATATTAAACCCCCCTTGATCAAATGCAGCTACTAGCTCACTCAGATGCCCAGCTCAGAATTCTGCTGAGCGCCCTGCCGGCCTCAGAGATCAAGGCCCTCATGATGTGCTCGCGCAGGATGTACGAGCTGCTGCTGCCGATCGTCTGGAAAAATATCAGTCTGTGCCCGCCGCGCCAGGTGCCCGAGCACGCTTTGGAAGACCACGCCTTGGAACACCCGGGTACTTCGCTGCCCCAGGACATTATCTCGCCCTGGATTAACCCCAATATCACCAACAACAACGAGGCGGACTTGTTTCTGACCACCGTGCTCAACAGCGACGCCTCGCCTAAAGCACTCGCCTGCATCGAGACCCTGGAGCTCGGGCCCCGGTACTTTTATCAGCGCGAGGACGCCGTTAAAGCACTGAAAATGCTGAGCCGCGCCAAACTGACCAACCTCAAAATGATCCAGGTCAACTTGGGGTGTGACCGGTACAAGACTTCAAAGGGAGCCAAGAATAACGTGCGCAATGATACGGTTGCGCTCATGAATAAGTGCATGGCGATTGTGGGCGAAATGCTACATCGGTGTAAGGCAGAAGTGGCTATCCAGGCCTGCTACCCCCTGAGTTTTGACACAACGTTTGGATCCCCTGTGGTATGCGCCGCAGTGCGCGAGCTGGGCGTCACTTTTGTCGATGCAATTCAGACTCATAGCGAGCTGGCCAATGCCCTGACCCACCTCACCAACCTCAAAATCCTCAACATCAAGACCTACAACGGCGAGGTCGACAACCGCCTGCCCATTCTGCACTACTACCAGGCGCCCCTCCGCGCGCTCAAGAAGCTCGAGCAGCTCGGCATTGCGTCAGGGTCCATCCTCAACAGCTTCCACGCCATCCACTTCCCACCCAACCTCAAGATTCTCTCGCTGATCATCACGCCGTACTACGGGCCCAACCCGCAGCTCTGGAAGCGCGTGCTCAACCGGGATTTCCCTAAACTCGAGAGTTTCTACTTTGCGCACTCGTTCAACGAGGCCGATTTCCTCGCGATTGAGCTGGACCAAGTCAAGATCAGCTCGCTGCTCAAGCTGGCCCTGGCCCGCACGCCGCTGAACCTGGACACATACAAGCGGATTCTGACGGCGAACCGGCGGCTGCGCCGCATCGAGATTAAACCGGACCCGGACCTGATCGCGCTGACGCTGGACATGTGCGCTGACGCGGGGCTCGAGCAGCTGTCGGGCGGCAAGAACGTCGACATGCCTTCAGAAGAGGAGTTGAAAGACTGTCTGACAGAGGCCCAGATGGAGAAATACAGAAAAGTGGTCAAGGCAAGAAAGGAAAAACCAGCCGCTTCGGCGAGGTCCTCGCCTGCCCTGGACTCAGATACTCAATCTTGCTACGAGAAACCAGAATAAATAAACCAAAAATGGAAAGAAAGAAATAATAAAAAGATTGTCCTGTTTGATTTTATATATGGTACAAACACTTGACCGTGGGCTTGCCCAGCGTCCGTTCTAAGCAGTGCACCAGCAGCCTCGCGTCCTCCCCGACCACGGCCCAGTGTGTCGTCTGCAGCGCCCCGATCACCAGCTGCAGCAGCCCCGCCGTCTCGTTACAGCCCTCCAAGATCGCCATCTTGCTGCGCGGTGTAGGCGACGCCACCGCTGCCGACAGCCACGAGATGTATTGCATGCCCGACTTCTTGGGCGGGATCGTTGAGGCTCTAGCCAGCGCCGCGCTCGCCGCCTGCGCCGCGATCCTCACCGGCTTCTCTCCGTCCGCCACCGCTGCGCCGGCCTCCTCACCGGAGGACCCTTCAACCACGGCGCGGTCGTGCGCCAGAGCCTGGGACTCGGGCCCGTCCAGCACAAAAGCGTACACCCACACCACGAGCGTGCACAAAAACACGGCGCGCGATCGGTGGATCAGGATATCTGTATCCGCGCTATACTCGCCAGGAACCACTTGGCACAGCGAAAACGGGTTGGGGCACACATCGGTTGACGACTGGGGACAGAACATTTCCTCCAAAAAAAAGATCGCGTGGCGCACGGCGCCAGAGCCCTCGGGACCGAGAGCCCAGGCCTCGACCGCGCTCTGGGCCCGCTGGAAGTCGGGGGTGCGGAGCGTCCGGGAGAACAGCAGGGGCACGCCGGCGTAGATTTGAAGGTCAAGCGTTGAAATGTACAGGTTGATTTGGGCCAGGTGATAGAACGGATCAGCGCAGCCTGACACATGCAGCTTTTGGTACGAAAGGCCCGGGCCGTTGGGTATGCCAGAGTTAGGTGACCCTGCCACTATTTCCAGCGGGCTCAGCAACTCAACCCGATCTTGAGAACTGCTCGACATGACCGGCTTGCTATTTGGTATTAGGTAATGGTCAAACGATGCGGCATTGGACTGTAGCAGCATGCTGCGAGAGTCATTCAGCCAGAAATCAAACGACGCATGCATGTGTTCTTTCCAACCAGCCTGGCTCTGGCCGCCCTTATTGCTGTTATTCCAGTCCAGCGACTCGAGCTGGATCTCACGCTGCTGCATCTGATAGGCTATCGACAGCAGTCCGCTCAGCAGCACTTTACGCCCAAACGGGCTGGTTTCTACATGCTTGTTATTCAGCGTCATTTTCAGGGCTTCGATCAGCGGCAGGGTCGCGGTCTGCGGCATGAGCCGCTGGTTCTCGGCCGGGAACGAGTCCCACAGGTACTGGCTGCACGGCAGCGACAGCCTGATTTCGTGGATTGCAATCAGGGATGGGTGACCGAACATGAGACTATGATACGCGTCGACCACGAAAGCCAACAGGGCCACTCGTTTCGTGGCCTCGCTCTGGATCCAGCGCTTCCACGGGTCTGACGAGTCTGCGGCGAGGTACTCTGCGCCATCGTCGCTTCTCGAGCGCTGGAACATGGAGTCGTTGCTGCCCCCGGTCAGGATCGTTCCTCTTCTAATCAGTTGTAACGTTGTTCCGTGATGAATGTGTGCTCTGACATGCATTTGGCGGTCGCCCAGAGCTTTTTCGTACAGTTCTAGAATAAGAAGAGCTTGTATCACCCACAACTTGGCGGGCGGGTTGAAATCCGGCGATCCAAAGATGCACCATCTCAGCGGCTCTGCTATACTTCTTGCCAGCACGTCTTCTTTCAAAAGGGCCGCGCCTACTAGAATGATGCACCACAGCAGGCCGCTAGGACACTTATCTGGATTGAACGTCGGGCGATGCAAAATCGGAAACTGCGGATGGAACCTTGTCCAAAACGTCGACAGGAATTTCTGCTGGAACGGCGCGTCTTCTGAAATATTCAGCGCCTCCATATCGCTTCTCAGCGTCGGCATCATTTCCAGCATCTTATGGCGTTTGCCATCGCTGATGGACAGCTCTTCGAACGACGCTGGCGGCGTCAGCAGGTTTTGCAGGGCCATCGGCGAGTCGAATGTGTAATAAGTGGGTGATAATAATGGGTCTCTTACGTTGGCCAGCATGGCGTCTGAAAACAGCCATGATATAATTTCTGTAGCGGTCCCCATTGTATCTGTCAGGAGTCCGGGATCTGAAGTCATCTCTGCATCTGCTGAGGCGAGCTGTACTCCTCCATCAAACACTGTGGCGGCCAGGTCCTCCGAAGCACCAGCTGGTTCTATACTAGCTCCCAGCTCATTTTCCTCTTTAATGTGCTCGCTTTCGAGTTGCGCCCTATCCTTGTTTGGTGGTTTTGCTTGAAAATCGTCTTGCATTGAAATGTCCTGCGGGTGATGGCTTGGTTGCTTCATGTGCTGCTGCGGTTTAACCGTCCGCCCTGACTTGGGCTTTGGCCCTTCTTCTATAAGAGGTCTCTCCTCGTGTCTTTTGTAATGTCTTTTCCTCAAATCTTCCCGTACAAAGCTTCTTGGGCAGCCTGGCCAGTCGCATTTGAATATTTGTTTTGGACTGTCTAGGCAGAGTTAGCATGTCTCTTTTAAACGCACACTAATGAAACTCACGATTAAGCTGGTGTCGTGCGAGATGCTCCATCCTCGTGAACTTCTTTCCGCAGTTGGGCTCTTCGCACTCGAACGCCTTTTCCAGGCCTTTCCTGGACTTCCGCCGCTTCTTGGTCGGAGGTTTAGAGTACCCCATTTCTGCTGTAGGTGAGTCTACCGAATCATTACTCTGAGTGGCGTAGTCGACAGCACCCAAATCACCAAGCTCATGAACCGGATTCATCCAAGCAAGAAGAACAAGAAAGACAAAAAAAAGGTGTTTGTGGAGAGCGGACAGCAGACAAATGGCGATACCCCTCTAAAGGCAATAGCAGATGAAAGGGTTGGAGGTGGGCGGGTAGAAATTGACAAAAAGCGATCTCGCCCGCAATTTTTTCTATTTCGAGGTTTGACTTTTCGTAGGTTTTTTTTATATGAGAGAGTCATATGAGTCAAGACCAAACTTCTTGGAGACAAAAATACTTTTTTTTTTTCATGTCTATAAAATTATTTTTCAGATTTAAAGAATATGGGGTCGCTCAGCTCAGCGCTAGCTAGCGTCACTATTGGCCGTAATAGGTGCCAGAAGCTTGACTTGGTCGAGCAGGGAGGGGCGGCGGTAATGGCCGGCTAGCAATTGCTGAAACTGAAGACTTGCGGCTATCTGCCGCACTGTTTCGTCTTTCACGCTCTGCCATTGTAACGAGCTCCTCCTTGTTCTCACCCTTTCTGTGCCCAAGCGTCGTTTTGACTGCTCCTATACCAATGCCCTTGAGAATCGCGCGGCGGGAAATGCCCCGCGCGTCTTTGTACACCATGGTGCAGTTGTTCACGCTGTGACCAAAGTCTACAGCCACTTGCTCGGCGTCTGAGCCGTACGAGTGGCCCAGCATGCGCGAAGAAGAGGATACTGCACCTTTCACCATCGTTTGCGTCGAAGCGTCGACACCGTCCATCACCGTCGAAAATGCCAGCAACGAGCGACTCAGCAACCCTCTCTTACTGTCATCGCTCTTGGTCTTGTCCTTGGGCTTTCTTGAAGGGGCCAGCTTGGCTCCCAAAGTGGCGGCCGCATCAGTAACAACCCCTACTGCTTTATGCGAGTAATGCGCGCCCTTTCCTGTAACCTTCGATGCAGTTTGAAAGTTTTTTTTGGTGCTCTCCTTAAACACGACCGGCTTTTCAGCCGCTGGCCGGTGTTTGACCCACCAGGTGGCGGTCGAATCCATGCCAGACGAAACCTTACCTGAGACATAAATCATGCCTTTTGAAAAGTCATTTGCTGTAGTTAAAAGCGTATCGTTTTCGTACTTGTTTGGCTTGAGAGCACACGTCTCTTCTGATAACGGCTGGACCACGGCTTGACCGGTTTCTTGGTTGAGCACGATTTCCACAGGGGACTTATCATGCTTAAGGTTGGCAACTTCTGTGAACTTTATATTATCGAGTACCCCGACTTCATGGCCATCAGTCGAGTCAACCAACACCAGGCTCTCTCGCTCTTCCAAATGGGCCATTAAACAAAATTGCGTAAATATACTCTCCATGGCGTGAACCAGTTCTTTGAGTTCTTCATTGGTTCGATTATTATTCTGGGGGCCTGAGAAAGGAGACGCTAAATCTAGATTCACGGTAATAGTGCTTTTGTCGTCGCCATGAATCTGGAATCCTGATTCTGAAATCTTGGTGATAACTGTAAGAGCTGGTAGTGGCATGCTCAAACCGGATGGAAGTGTGGCGTAAAGGAACAGATCGTCCGAACCTTTGGCCGTTGGCACGGAGATCAAGTACAGCACCAAAGAGCCAAGTGCGGACTCCTGAGAGTCGTAGTACTCCGTCACCTTGTCAACTGTTAGCAGCAAGAGTTCTTCAGTGGGAATAGACATGTATGTATCGTGTAGGGAATGAAATGTGCTGGTGCAGTTGAAAGTACATTGCTTTTATATATTCTGTTGATAGGAAAGCATAGCCCTCCACTATTTATTTTTATATATGTTATCCCACAGCCACAGTAACTAGTGTTTAGCCGTACTATTTTAAGGTATCAATTAAGGTGCAAATAAGGTTTCCAGAGTTGAATAAATAATATCATCACTGCGACTTAGAATAAGCCATGATAAGGCTCGATAGATGATTAATTATGCTAAGCTCATTTTTTCAAATCCATCAGACGTGTCTCGCAAATGCTTAATGTTTCGTTTGTTGCCCAACGACCCAGATGTAGGGCTGCTGACTACTGGTGAAACGTACCCAGGCGAAACTGCCCGCCGCTTCAGGAAAGCAGGCTCGCTATCCTCCATAATGGATGCTTTTCGTTTTACAGACGGGGCCACCAGTGATGCAGTAGCAAGCTTGGTAGGGGTCGAGCCAGGGCTATTCATGGTCTCTGAATCGGTCATGTCAGCCGAATTGCTCTTCATGCTGTCGGACCGAGAAATGGATTTTTGACGTTGCGTTTGTTGAATAGGCGCAAATGCAGAACTAATAGGGGAGTTGTTCTTACCAGCCACCGTTTTGCCTTTGCCACTGTCAAAATTCATGGGCGCAGAAGGCGGGGCTTGGTAAGATGTACCTACTGAGTTGAAAGGGTGTCGGCCATACAGATCGGTTGAACCATCATCCCGTAATGCGTTGGTGATGCGAGCTTCTTGCTTGATCTCACAGTCTTGAGGAGACATTTCATCTTGCAGATCTCGCGAAATCCGCATGAAACTCTTGACCTTTGGCCGCAATGACCGGCCATCAGAAACAAACCGGCGAATAGCGGCTGTACTTTCAGTGCTGGTCTCTCTGTTGCTTGAAGGACTTGCCTCGGCTGGCTCTGCTTTAACTTCGTTAATTTGTTCGACAGACTCTTCAACCCGCTTGGAAGGTAGTATCGAAGACATGCGCTTGCTTGCAAACCCTTTTCCTTTTGATGGCGTACTTGGAGGTTCATGCTCGTCCTTTCTTGATAACCCAAACATTGGGCTCATAAGAGACGACTTTTTGGTGCCTCCAAGAAGTGAACGCTTAGTATCCGGGCGGAAGTTTGAAAAAAAGTTCTTCAGGGCAGAACCATCTGTATTATGATGCCCACTGTCTGGTTCACTTGCGGTGCTCATACGGCGAAAGCTGCTTCTCCTGCTAGGGCCAATAATTTCTTGCAAGTCTTGACTTTGACTAGAATCGTTTTCTAGTTTTGTCGCGACACTACTACTGGAGCTGCTGTTTGTATCAGACCTGAAAACAGGCATAAAGTGGGGTGTGGATAAACTTTGCCTTCGGCTGCCCATGCTCATGAGGTCGTCTGAATCATAATCGCCAGTGTACTCTTCATCTGATGACGAGGATTTCTCTGAGCTGCGATCAAGCATAAACCCGCTTTCTAAGCCAAGCGATGAAACACTAGAGCTAGGACCAAAGTTGAAGGTGGCTGTCGGCGAATCTTGAGATCTCGTCCTGGCCAATGGCCAACCTGAGGTATGACGATTTGTATTTGCCGTTCCTGGTCCGGATCCGTTAAAGTAGCTTGTGTTTGAGAATGGTTGAGAGTCTCGAGGGAAAACTCCTTGACTGGGAGCATTCATGGTCGGTGTGTGGATTCCTCCAGGCGTGTCAAAGGACATGGGACTAACAGGAGACGAATCTGGGGTCTGAGGCAATGTCATTTGATGTAGACTAGAGAGCCGAACGGGCCGATTGAAAGATGTAGCTGGGTTGACAACACCGCTAGACGATGCAGCACTACCTGCAAATGATACGAAAGCATTGCTACTGCTGGGAATAGTGCCAATGCTGGAAACATTCGAGCTACGGAAGAAAGGATTGAAAGGACCATGTCGAGAGGAATTGCTGTTCAAGATCACAGACGGTTGGATCTGACGCTGTGGGGTGGTAGGTACGGCCTGCCCAGTAGATGGTTGTGATTGTTGCACTGGGGTTGACGCTCTAACAATTCCTGCACCACCAGATAATGTCGAATGGTTGCGAGATGTCGATGCACTTGAGTTGTCTGTTGGAGGGTAGTTGAAACCATTTGAACTCTTTGCTGGAGTCATGGCGAGAAGCGCAGCAGCAGTTGATAAGGGATGGACGGCCCTTGCGGTGCTATTACCGCCACCAGATGTGTGATCTTGACCCGAATACGATGATCCAGCAAATCCTTCAGTTGGTACGCTGTCGATTCTCGTGCTGCTACTGTTTTGCGCAGAGCCCGGGCCCTTTCTCATCGTTTGCAGAGGAGGAGAAGAAAAACCAAAAACACAAGAGGAAAATTAAGGCCACAAGGCTTCTGACTAAACGACTATGGTTTTAACATTTGACTTTTATGATGTCAATACCATTCCAAAATATTGATCACTATAACTCAGGGTCTAGCAAATGAATAAACAATAAATAAATAAATAGATCAAAGAAAGACAGAGAACTACTTTCGACGCTCTTTCTCACGAAAGTATGAAGACATGGGGTCCTCCTGCTCCTTCTCCAGATCATCTTCTGTCTTTGGCGGGGCTTGGGGTGACCGACTCCTTGCCTTTCGGCTCTTTTCTCGTCTAGATGAATGTCGATGCTCTCGGCTGCTATTCTTGTCGTCACGGTGACGCCGGTTATTGTCTCGAGACTTTTCACTCCTTCGCGAACCCTTTCTTGACTCATCTTTTTCCGATGCGTCCAAATAATCATCGAAAGCCATCTCGGCCTTTAGCTCGTCCAAGTCTTCTTGTGCTTTATAGTACGTATGATCCACTCTCAGTTTGCGCCCCAGAACTTCCATGCCATTCAAGTTATCCACAGCCAAGACTGTTGATCTCTGGTCTGCATATTTGAGAAACCCAAAGCCTTGGGATTTGCCTGTCTCCTTACTTCGCACCAACTTGACATGTACAGGAACTCCGTACTGCGAAAATATAGTTAACACGTCTCCTTCATTCAGATCAGGCTGGAGCCCTCCAATGAAGATGTACGCGGTGTCGTTGTAGTCATTGTGCCATGAGGCACCGATTGGTACACCAGCATCCAGCTCCTGTTGATTGAGCTTTTCAATCTCGCGCACAACACTAAGCCAGCGGTTAGCACAACAACTTTAAAGACAAACAAGGCTTGACTTACTTCATAGCAAACTAGTTCAGAGGGTCTGATCGGAAGAAATCAAGCTGGTGAAGGATAATATGATTGGTTATGTAATAGTTCCAGATAGCCTAGAATAAAAAAAGATTCCACCTGTGATTTAAGTTTTTTTTCTTCCCAAGACAATCAGGAATAGTTCCACGCATGGCCCAATAACTGTTGTTGACAACACATCGGCCTGTCTTCTCTACTTCGGAATGCCTAAGTTTCGGTCACGTACCTTGAGCATAGCGCTACTGGTCGCTCTAGTGACCGGAGTGATTTTCATTTATTCCACGTTAGCGTCTATCGAGATTGCAAAGTGGACACCAACATATCCATACTGGATCTCGCGCAACCCTTTGATGAAACAGATCGGCGAGCCCAGAGGTTTAAAGGTTCGTTACAAAGATAAAACTCAACGAAGAGCAAATGCCACGCTGCTCTCGCTTGTGCGAAACGAGGAGCTGGAGGATTTGATCCCGACTATTAAAGAGATTGAAGCAAATTTCAATAAGAAGTTCAACTATCCCTGGACTTTTATCAATGACGTTCCTTTCACAAAAGAGTTCAAAACCCGCACCAAAGCCCTCACCAAAGCTGTTGTTCACTATGAAGTTATTCCAACTGACCAGTGGATAGAGCCAGATTGGATTAGCATCCCCCTGGTTAATGCGTCTGCCAAGATTCAGGCCGAGCAGGGAGTCCAATACTCTGAGAAGATGTCTTATCACCGCATGTGCCGCTGGAACTCTGGCATGTTCTATAAGCATCCTCGCCTTCTCAAATACCGCTGGTACTGGCGTGTCGAGCCACAGACCCACTATTTTTGTGAGATCGACTATGACCTCTTCCGTTTCATGGAGGACAACAATAAGACCTACGGGTTTGTTATCAACTTGTACGACTCTCCAGAGAGTATTGAAACCCTGTGGCCAACGACGCTGGAGTATGTGCTGCAGAACCCTGACGTTGTTCACCCGAACAGCGCCATCGGCTGGCTGACCGACGCTAAGAAAAGACCCGAGCACAACAGAGCTGCAAATGGTTACTCGACATGTCACTTCTGGTCCAATTTTGAAATTGGCGACATGGACTTTTGGCGAGCGAAACCCTACGACGACTACTTCAACTACCTTGACAAAAACGGTGGGTTTTTCTACGAGCGATGGGGAGACGCTCCAGTACACAGCTTGGGACTCGGTCTCTTTGAAGATAAAAGCAAAATTCATTGGTTCAAGGATATCGGGTACCAGCACATCCCGTATTTCAATTGTCCAAACTCGAAAAAGTGCAAGGGGTGCATTCCAGGCTTGCACTCAGATGGTACAGGGCTTAGTCCTGAGAACTGCATGAGCAACTGGCTCAAGTATACTAATAATGAGGATTTGTATTCATAGGTGTTAGATGTATCATTTTTTGTATGGGCTTAATTAATGGTTCAGAAAATAAGACTTCAACTGTTACAATAGCCATTCTGCTAGGGACCTGCTTTATTTAATGGTGATGCGGCTGATACCACAGGAACCGACAATATTAGAAAGAAAAATAGATGAATACGCAATTATACCCAAATGTACAAACACTCTAGTCTTGCTCAGCAATGGATACCAAACGCTCATCAATCTCGTCAACGGTCAATTGACGGAAAGTATTCTCGCCGTCAATTCCGACAACACCGATCTCGATATCGTTTTTCCTGAAATCAACAGCCAGGACTTTTGATAGTGCGGTAATGGACAGCTCTACAACCTGCTTCCAGTCACCGGGAGCGTAATCCTTCTTCTTCAACTTCTTTTCCAAATGATTCATGGCTTCCTGCTGCTTAGGGCCAGTGGCAGTAGCCTTGTATCCAACATAGTATCCAGCAGGATCGCACTTGTACAATTGAGGTCCCAATTCGTCGTCCACAGATATCAAAGTGATAGAAACACCCAAGGGTCGCATGTAAGCACGCTGTGTGTAGATCTGATTAATGTTGGCAAGTCGCTTGGCCAGAGAATCGCATGGCATTTCGTACCCATTCTTGTAGCGGAATTCAGCGGCCTCAGAGCGAGCACGAGAAACGGCGGCTTGAGCGTCGGGGCTGTGACCCGTCAAAACAGCACCAATGCCTGGTGAGATTTGATAAATGTATGATACTGAAGCGGGATCAAGCAGTTTATCCTACTCAATTAGTAAATGGAAAGCATAAAAAGAGTATGGAGAGAGACGTACAGAGACTTTCTTTTGTGAGATCACGACGGCGCAGTCTTTGCCTCTAATACCAAGGGAGGTGATGTTGGCAGCAGTGACGGCCTTAAATGCATATTCTTAATGTAATTAGAGACAATTAACCGGCTGAAAAACTATCAATCTACCTACCGACTTGATAAAGGCGTCCATCAGGCGAAAAAATAGTGATATGTCGGTCGTATCCTGCGCTTCCTAAAGAAAATTAACCCATGCCCACTTCAACATACATTGAATATAAAAAAACATACCAGACATCGTGAAATAATGTAATTGTTTAAGGTGAAACCGGGTTGTTGAAGTGAGAGGCGAAGGAGAGAATGGAAAGTTGGTAGAGGTTTGGTGGTGGTGGCAAAGGCAAGAAGCAGTGGTCACGTGGATTATTGTTGAAATATCTTGAAATTGATCTTGGTCGAGTGCAAATGCTCTGTTCATGAATAAATAACTAGCTAGGTAAACTAAAATGGTACAGTATCAAACTCATCATCCCCTTCATCAGTCACTATCTTTGGTGCCATTTCCTTTTTTCTTTCTCGAACTCTTGTCTTTGAAAACTCAGCACTCCACACTCCGTTCTTAAGTAGTAGATCCAGACGATTGAGCACAAATTTTTCGTGAGCGATTGTCTTTGCATGCAAACCAGCAGTCAGTAACGGCCAATGGATCATTGTTCCTCGAAAGTCTTTGTATGGAATATGGGCTAAAAGTCCCATGAGGGTTGACAATGACGCTGAAACAACAGGAGACGAGGGTGGCAGTTTGAGAAGGGTGGTGTAGACTGCAAGCATGGCAGCTTCACAATGAGCCTTATGAGAAATATAGAACCAGCCAGAATCGTCCAGCATTGGGATATCTTCCGCTGAAACGGGAATTGCGTCAATGCTGTCAAATGGAGTAGTATCCAAGTGTGCCAAACTACATTCTGGAAATGTAATCTGTTTGGCCCTGTGAATGTCTGCAATCAGTTTTTCAATATCCTGAGACTCAGCTTGTGTAATGCCTCCAGGAGATCTCGATATTTTCAGCAAACGCGCAAGATCTGAGAAGATAGAAAGACAAGAGTTGGAATAGCCCAAGAATAAGTTGAATCCATTTGGCTGAACTATCCCTGCGTCTTGGAGCTCAGCTAGGCCTATATCAGCAAATGCTTCATGAGCTGCAAAGCCTTCTGGAATAGTTCCACCTTTATGACTGGTAATAGAAGCAATAACTTCTAGGGCAGCGAACCAGACTTTGCAAAAAGCCATTGTTCGGGAGTTCAAGCAAAGTTTTGTCAAAGAATTGGTTCCGCATTGAGCTTTAACTATTTCGATTCCACGATCAAGCAGATCTTTAGCTCCTCTAAGGTGAGCTCGCCAACCTAGGTTCTGAGAGGAAGTGTGGTCGGTGCAGAGAATCAACACTGTTGTCAATACTGCTTCAAAACTGTATGAAGAAAAGTCCAACCCAGTCGATAATTGGCACGAGAGCAAATTGAGGGTTGACGACAAGAATCTACAACTGGCAAAATCATCTGACAGATCGTTGGATATGCGAAAAGCAGTTCTTGAGGAAGCAGCCATTATAGCTGAAAACAAGATTTTGTTTTCAAATGCCAGGGATAAAATTGAATCTCTCACAGGATTGGAGTTAGCGATGCTAAATGGCATGATATGATGTGAAGTTCTATGGTAAAATATGTCGAGGTAGCGGGATTCATCGGCGGATAAGTTGTAGAGTGGTACAGTTTGTAGAAGAGGAAACGTTACTGAGGGTGCTGATGTATTATATGCATAAGGAATAAGACCGTAAAAGCGATTTGAACTAGGGGATCCAGCTGCAGGATATATCTGAGTATTAGATAAAGGAAAACAATGCATTGGCGCGGAGGCGGGCGGGAGAAAAACCTGGCTCTCTTCACTCTCTTTTGGCGTGGATATCACGGAGTTCAAGAGAGGAGATAACGAAATTGAAAGACCTGGCTCATACATATATAGCCCTGGGGTATGCTCAATTTCTGCTATAACCTCGTCTTCCAATGGTGACGGAGAAATGCGTTTAGGCTGTATGGATTTTTGAGAAAGAGATTTGACCAGTGTCTTAGGTACTGGCACTTCTATGGGTAGATTTTGCTTTATTGGCAGAGTATTTGGCTGCTGATAGAAAGAAGTTACCAAGGTACCTGGCATAGGACTCGCTGCTGTTGTTTTCAATGAACCTGAGTTTGTAGTAAACGATCTGGATTCGGAGAACCGAATGTTTTTCTTGTAGAGACAATGCTTGCCTAGCCTGCTACAATGCCAGCAGCTAGGCTTGGCTTCGTCGCATTTCAGTTTACGATTCTTACACTCTTGACAACCATCACGCGAGTAAGGGCGCCGCGTTCGTTTGATGGGTTTGTCTTCTTTCGGCATAAAGAGGGTGGTGGTGGGAGTAGAAGGATGGCATCAAAATATCTATTGTCTAACGGTTATTTTAGAGCGATTGTCTAACTTTGATGTACTTACAAGTACCCATACATGAAGCAGCTAATCCAAAATCAGCCAACCTGAGGAGTGAGGAATTTAGATGGAGTTGACTCTTCTTTTCTTTGTCGGCCTAAATGGATTGAGTTTATCAGTCAGGCTATTTTTATATCAGCAAAGAGTAGAGCATAGATATTCAACCATAGGAGAAGTTTAGAAAGTAGTAGAACTATGACCTGGTTCAACCTCCAATCATAGTGCCAGGGCAAGCACTCTGTGCCTTAAACAATAGTTGCTTAAACTTGTCTTTCTTACCAACTTCTACCGTCAGTCAAAATATACATGAAACCCTCAAAGTCCTCCCGCCGCTGAACCCTTTTAGATTGAATCCTCAACGCCGCTGAGAAAAGGCAGCCCTTTCCCTTGAACGTAACCGGGCGTTCGGAGTAACCTGGTAATTTCTCCAAACAAACAGCGTAATAATGGTCACATTAGCGTACATATGGGACCTTTATTTACAACGGTGCTGGAACCCCACAGTTCGTGATGAGAAAATACCACTTTAGGCTGGTCAATTATTACTAACCCCCCAAACCATTATTAATTATGTTGTGCTTACTCAGCAACTACAATCACTATGAAATCAGCGCCAAACACTCAGGTTAAACGGCTTGTCTTCCTTTTCCCCCCCCCTTCTTCCCCTCAGAACTGGGCTAAGGACGTAGAAGATCACCAAAAACCTCATGGAAAATTCCGCGATGATTTGATTTCTCACTAAAACACTTGCTACCTTGCTCCTCCTTGATCGTTGGTTTCATGGTAGTTTCATGGGTGTTCTTGGGATGGCGACCTGATTCAACAGAACCAGCGGTTCAAAATGTAATGTAATTGAAACAGAACAACAATTCAGAATCCATTTCTTCAGTTCCGATTGACGAATTTTTCTCCTGGGTTTCTCATCGGTTCCGATTTGATCCTTTTCGCTTTTTCCATTCCTCCACAAAAAAAGATCTAATCCTCAAGAATGTATATAAATATATCCGCTTGTCCCTGATGCTTGCCCTCCTCTGCTTCCTTCTTTCTACGTTTAACCTGGGGCTCCTTTGCTTCTAATCTCCAATTGTAGGCCTGGTCACATTTTGTGTGGTTCACAGATTTCTAACATCTTCAGCCCAATGTCACCACTTGAATCTGCTGCTGCCTTTACCAAGTTCGCGTCCATCGAAGTCGACGGTAAAAAGTATCTTTCCGTAGACGACTTTGTGGACGCCATTGCTCCTCAAAAGGAAGACTACCATAAAATTCATCGTCACTCATATGCGGTTCTTTTTCAAGTTGCAGATCGAAGCAAGGCCGGCAAGGTCTCGTCAGAAGATTGGGAAGCTTTTGAGCAGTTGCTAGACAAGCCGGATGCTGAGTACGAAATTGCATTTAGACTGTTTGACCAGGATGGAAATGGCGCGGTAGATTTTGAGGAGTTCGTCAAGCTCTACAACCTACACAAATCTGCAGATGCCCTGCCGTTTGACTGGAATTCAAAATGGGCTGCTCTGTACTTGGGTGATACTAAAAAACGGCACACTCTTTCATACCAGCAGTTTTCACAGATGATGTCTGGTCTCATGGGAGAGCGTGTCAGACAAGCCTTTCAACATTATGATCCGAGTAAGACTGGATACATTCTTCCTGAACAGTTTCAGCAAATCATTTCATCCTCCGCTTCTCACAAACTCTCAGACAATCTTCTGTCATCTCTCCACACTCTTTGCAACATTGGAACATCTTCAAAGGTTTCCTATGCCACAGTACGTGCATTTTTGAACGTTATTCATGAGACAGACATGGTCGATGTTATTGTATCAAAAGCTTCTCGAAGATCAAAGGACGGTACAATTACCCGCCAGGACTTCATTGATGAGGCTGCTCGATCCACAAAATTCTCCTTGTTTACTCCTCTTGAGGTTGATGTGCTTTTCCACTTTGCATCTCTTACAAACAAAACGGGCCGTCTGTCTGTCGAAGACTTTAGACGTGTGCTGGACCCTTCTTGGGAAGATCCTTATGTCAGATATCAAAAGAATGCACAGATCAAGGTGCAGGCCGCTAAGAATGCCTTTATGGATCCTCACTCGTTTCTGGGTGAAGTCTTTGAGTCTGTCTATAATTTCGCTCTTGGTGCCATTGCTGGCTCCTTTGGTGCTACTGTGGTATACCCTATTGATTTGGTCAAGACTCGAATGCAAAACCAGCGATCCTCAACTCCTGGTCAGCAAACTCTTTACAAAAACTCTTGGGACTGCTTTAGAAAGGTTGTCGCTCGTGAAGGGTTCAAGGGTTTGTACTCTGGTCTTGGTCCTCAATTAGTGGGCGTTGCCCCTGAAAAGGCTATCAAACTGACTGTTAATGATCTTGTGCGAGGTAAGCTCACTGATTCTAAGACCGGCGAAATCACTCTTCCTGGAGAGTTGTTTGCTGGTGGTATGGCTGGTGGTTGCCAGGTCGTGTTTACCAACCCTCTGGAAATTGTCAAGATTCGACTCCAGATGCAGGGTGAAGTTGCCAAGACTGTAGAAGGTGCTCCTAAGCGTTCTGCTATTTGGATTGTTCGAAATCTTGGACTTCTTGGACTCTACAAGGGTGCCTCTGCATGCTTGCTTCGTGATGTTCCGTTCTCCGCCATTTACTTTCCTACATACGCTCACTTAAAAAAGGACTACTTTGGTGAAGGACCCAACAAGCAGCTCGGAATTGGCCAACTTCTTACTGCTGGGGCTGTGGCTGGTATGCCTGCTGCTTACTTCACGACTCCGTGTGATGTGATCAAGACTCGTTTGCAGACTGAGGTAAAGCTGGGCCAGACTCACTACTACGGCCTGCGACACGCAGCTGCTACAATCTGGAAGGAAGAAGGACTAGCAGCCTTTTTCAAGGGTGGCCCTGCTCGTATTCTGCGATCATCGCCTCAGTTTGGATGCACATTGGCAGCTTACGAATTTTTGCACAACGTCTTCCCACTGCACGACCATGCCAAGACTGAAGCTGGCCATGCTGTGACCACTTCCAATGCTCCAACAGGTGCTGAATCACCTTTTAGATATCTCCGCAGCAGGAACGCTTTGAAGATCATTTTGGATATTGACCAGAACTTTGGAAAGCCTGGTGTGCTTTCTGAGGACAGAGCCAAGCTGATCCCTGGTTTGAAATGATATCTCAAAAAGAAAGACTTCTCTAGTTTATTGTACGATTACTTTTGTTTTTAATTTACTTTATAATTGAAATGACACTTTATGTTGGAAATGAGTCCAGAGTCCGCTCCGATCAAAATAAGATTTCACTAGCCATTTCAAATATCTTCACACTACAAATCTGATCAATACCAAGGTAAGGCCCACTATGGTATTTTCACATACTATTCCAGCCTATATATCTATGCATATATATTATAAACTGGGTTTTCAGTTAGAGAGAAGATGGTTTATTAATTTTACCATAGAATGAAGTAAAATCAAGCAATCGGTAAATTTCAATTTCCTGGGTTTAGTTAAATAAGTAGATAACATGTAAGTTTCTTCAGATCTTGATATCTCAAAACCAGAATTTCTACTTATGCGAGTAAGTAATTAATGTATTTCACTATAAAATCAGTGCATACTGTTGCAAATCTATGTTAACAAAGATAATTTTATCTTCATTAGAATAGCACAATTGCTGAGAACATTAGCATACTCAATAAAGGTCCAATTAAAAGAGTAATGCTTGGTAGGCAATATAACTCAAACGGGATTTTACACAAGGAAGGAGCAGCAGCAACTGAAATGCTAGCACTAGCTGTAGCTGTAGCTGTAGCTGTAGATTTTGAGTCGTCATTGCTGGGTTTTTCAGTTGCACCAGTTTCAGTCCTTGTAAGAGTGACAGTCGCAAATTTGCCTCCACTAGAAGTTGCGATTGGAGTGCTTATGAATACATTTGTAGTGCTGCTGTATGCACTAGCTTTAGTAGCGCCAGGAATAGTACTGGAAATAACTTCAATGTCAGAGTCAGAATTATTGAAAACAGCCTGAGCCAAAGCAATTTCGTGGTTCTTCAAGTCGTAGACCACATATGCCGCTTGCAAAAATGTATCACCCAATAAACCAAAAGAAAAGTTGCTGGGCTTAATAGTAATAAGGCAAGCAGGCTCGCCATTGTTGAAATAAACAGGCTGGTCATCAATCGTCATTGGTGTCAATATTTGAGCAAAATCCACAGATATTGTGGCACCTGAAAAGCCAAAATCTAGCAAGCCAGAGGAATTGCATGTTGTCACAAACATGTCTTCATTAGGCTCGTATGAAGCATTAAACGCTTGTAATATGGTATCTGCCACTTGAGAGGGTAAGAACGAAATTGAGGCACCGGAATCCAAAATGACCCCGTACGCAGGATTTTCAACCCCAGAATCAGCTTCAATAACTTCTTGAGTATTTCCATTAGATTTAAGCTTGAGAGACGACATAGCAATCTCAAAGTGATTGGGTTTGGGCTCGGACGAGTTCTTGAGAATGGGAACCTTTGTAAGGTCACCAGAGTATTTTGCATGATCCACTCCTCCAAATAGCAAACTGCCTTCTCTAGCTTGTGCGTTGTTCAGCCAAAGAGAGTATGCCGGAGTGTTGATGATATTGTCCTGCACCAGCCGAATAGGCAAGTTTGCGTACAAAGAAGGCGACTTATTTTTGTCCCTAGCTTCATTTGTATCATACCCAATTCCAAGAATTCCAGAAGGAACATTAGAAGCTTTTCCTTTGAGATTGAGACCAAAACTCATGTTATTTAGTGTGTGATTTTGAATGACAAAAGTATCAGTAACCCAGACTCCCTTGGCCTCAGATAAATCTCCATAATTGATGTAAAAATCTGTGCCGTTTGAATGAAACGTTGAACTTGCCTTTTTATCAAATGTTTGAGATTCTGCGCATATCTCAGAATCTTGAGCCTGGTGATTCTTGGCTGTTGAGCAGGGTGAGTTTTTCACGTCATGGACCCACATATCACTACTGCCAGTGTCAATTGTCAAATTGAACTTCTGTCCAGGAGTCCCTAATTCGACCTCAATGTTATAGAAAGTGACCATGTTTCTCAGGGGAGACTCTAAAAAATTATCTGACCGCTTTCGCAAACTTATATCGTCAGAAATAGCATTAGGAAGTTCATTCCCACGTTCACGAAACAAACCTAAATGAAGAGTTCCATCTTTTGATTCGATTTCAGTCAGAAAGCGTGCATGTACAAAAGAATGCAATCCAAGTGCTGCAATGCTATAAAGCAGTAAAGATCTCATTGGACTCAATTGTGAGTATTTTTAGATGGGGAAAATGCTTTACAAAATTGAGTCTAGAAGAAATGACATAAAAGTGAGATTTCCAGGAAAGAGCAATAAGATTTTAGTGAAAAGCCAAGAGTTGGTAAAATAATTTAAAATAAAAAAAGCGGAATAAACTATGGAGGAGATAGTTCTTTTATATTCAAATTAATCTGTTTTTATCATCAGTCTTTGTAGAATTCGGTGAGAGTGAAAAAAGCCGATGTACTCTGTCTGGCTTTGTATTCAACCTTATTCTTCAGATTCTTGACTCAACCAAAACCACACAACCAGCAACCAAAAATGGAGAAATCATAAAACCAAACCAAAATTCATTGAATTTTTGTTTGCTAATCTTGACGGCATTCGAGTTAAACTTGGCAAATAATTGAATCAATACCAAGCTTTTACATGTGTTTTTATTTCAGACCTATCCGGTATTGTTACTTCAGAGACTTGAAAAACTCAAGCTTTCAGATATCTAGACATGTTTTCCTTTTTTTTGTAATATTTATATGCCAACTGAATGCACGTATTTTACTTTAAATGGTTCATATTATTTCAGTGTTTTTTCGATTCCTCTCAGCTGGCAAGGCCGCCAAACTCTCGTGTCCTCTGCCGACATAATTGCTAAATATTCAGTGCCAGATGAATCAAATTATTTAAAACTCTGTCTTTCTATCTATATAATCATATTAATTGCTTGAACATTTTACAAATGCAAATACAGGCACAGGTTATTTACCTGATTTGAAGCTATAATAGATTCCCTGGGCATCTTGCTTATGTGTATTCAAGATTTAGACTGTTAAAGCAGAATATTGAATCACTGTCAGAGTAACCATTTTAAACTATTAAGGTGCAGAAATCAAAGAAAAGAAAACAAATTGAAACAAGTTAATTAAGTTTTTACTGTAATTCTCAGTGTTCACATTCATGGAATCCTTTCTTGAAGTGTTATTACTAGATCAAAATTGAAAAAAAAAAATAAAAAAAATAAGACACTTTATTTTTGTTCCATTCATCAAATTTCATTTAGTGACCTTCTCAATAAAAAAGTATCTGTAGCAACACATGAACATGAATAACCAGCAGGTCTCAGAGCAATCTAATTTGAGAAAATTTTTGGCTGCAAGCACCAATGAAGAAACAATTTAGAAACTTAACATTAAGAACCAATGAGCCTCGAGATTCACAAAATATTTATAGCTTTGACTGTGAAACAATTTATGCAGAATGGGTGCCAGCAGTAACTAAACACTCATGGTTGAAACAATGCAAGCCATACTAGAGATTGATGAATTCAAACATGAATGATTGATGGCATGGAAATCAAACATAAAGCATTTGATAACAAAAGGTGAGCATGGTGTCCAGCATATGTTATGAAATCTAATGCTTAATAATGCATTTGGAGCGAGCTATTACATACTAGCTCCATTACAACACATGGTATTATGTATTATCCTAATTATAATAATAAAAGAATTAATAATTAAGCGCGAGTGGCGAGGCACTCCGAAAGGATAGGTCTAAATGACGATGCTTTCCCAAATCAAAAGATTTAGAGATTAAACTTCAAGGCATATACAAAAAGCTGGAGAATTAAGTTTTTGCTGTTCGGAGAAACAAATTGGAAATCATTGCCTCATGATTCAGATAGAGCGATCTTTTTTTTCATATCGTTCTTGACGAGAAATGGGTCTGCTTTCAGTTTTTCCTTTGTTGGGTTATCTTGTTTTTGATATATATATAGGAGATAACTTAATTGAATTTATAGCGTCAGCATCTTGCTAGCAATAGAACTAAGAAAAAGTTTGAAATCAGGAAAAAAGTGTTATCAGGTAAAGCATTTTGATTTGTCGTCGCAGTAATGAAAGTCACATAAGCTGACCGAGGCTATCTTTTCAGGAATTTCGAATCAACAGTCATGAGAAGTGGTAAAAAAAAAACTTGTCTCTAGGGATTTCTAACGTTATTCTCTTTCCTCTCCCACCTTAGAAGCTTGTAAAGTTCTAACTCTTGTTAAAATTCTAACTCTTGTTAAAATTCAAATACTTTCTTCAATCTTGAATTGCTGATTTCTGCCCAATTGGTCGTCACTGCAATTCTAAGCAAGCCATCATGCGTGTGTGGGTTGTGCTTGAAGTTTGTGACAAACTAGCATGCCATTGAGAATACTCTATCATGCCTCGAGATCTATGTTGAAATACAATTCAAGGTTATTCCAAATATGTGGCACAAAATATTGTCCTGCGAAAAACTAGTTAGCTGATAGCAGCTGGAAAACCGGTGACTTTTTATTAGTATTGGAAATTTTTTTGACACTATAGTTAATGGTATACCTCTAGATCCTGCTTAATTTGATTAAGCAATAATTTGATACATCTTGCATTAGTCTGCATTTCAACTCTACGGTATGCTCCCTTTGGAAACACTTAAACCGAATATTTCGTGGGGTTGGTTAATTGAGAGAGTTAAGTAAACGCGTTACAATATTTGTGGCCATTGCCGAGGCGCTATAGCTGGTGTTGCTGAGTCAACTTAGTGCAGCCTATAAATGGATGAGCAGTTTCAGTAGTAGCAGTATAATATGAGTAGTTACAGCTTTAGATCACCAATATTTGTCATTTAGGCACTTGGTAGAGAGTAACTATTCCACCACTCATCTTACTTCATAATGAGACCGATAAGTCATAAAACGTCATTTATTCTTCAAATTCAATAGTTATATCATTCATACATGCTTATTCTTAGAGCTGGTAGCGGAAAAGAGGGTTCTTCTCTCCCAGCAATGCCAGCTGGCTGGGGTCCTGGTCAAACACTTCAGGGTGTTCTCTGCAGTACTTGTCTCGCTGGGCGTTGACCCTCTGGAGGTACAGATATAGAATTCCAGAGAGAGTAACAGCCATAACAGTCACTCCAAGAACAACACCATGCCCAAGGAAGAATCTAGGGGCGTCTTCACTGCGGTAGATGAATGATGCAATGATGCCACCGGCAGATGCAAAACCAATCTGGATACCCATAGCAATTCCTCGAGTATGAGAGTTGGGATAGTTGTTAGCGTTCCAAGAGACGATAGAGGGCCAAGGAGCGTACTGACCTGCACAAGCAAGAAAGACACCAAAGTAGGTTACAGCACTCTTAGATTGCCCGATGGCTATGGAAAACCCAACAATAGCAAAAAAGATCATGGGAGCAGCAATGAAAAAAGCACGGTTCTTGTACTTGTCAGAGAAGTAGGAAACCACGATTGTGCAGAGACAGGCCCAGATGTAGGGAGGTGCAGACATGAGCTGAGCAGTAGAGGCCGTCCAACCGAGAGATTTGATAATAGTGGGCAAGAAGTAGGAAAAACTGTAAATGGGGACTGTGCATCCAAGAGAGAGCAAGACCATGTACCAGACACGCCAGTGGAATATGCCCTCCTTGATGTGCTTCCATTGCAAGGACTCGTTATCGGCCTCCTCGCAAGCCTTACCGGGATCTTGCTTCAAGTGCCACTCCCAGTAAATGGTCTCTTCTTTGGTTAGGAATCCACAACTCTGGGGATTGTTATAGATGAAGAAGTAGCAGAGGGCCCCGACGACAATAGTGACAAGTCCCTCCAAAATAAAAATCCAGCTCCATCCAGCCAAGCCGCCAACGCCCTCCATTTTCATAATAGCCCAAGCCAGGATACCAGAGAAAGCACCGGCAATGGTAGCCGAGGAAAAGTACAGAGCAATTCTGTAACTGACCTCGGTGGGGCGATACCAGTTAGACAGGTAGTAAGCACATCCTGGCATAAGACCAGCTTCGAACAGGCCAAGCAAAACACGCAGAGCAATGAGATGATGATAGCTCTTGGCAAATCCCATTCCCAAAACGCAGACACCCCAGAGGACAGCAATGGTGGGCAGGAAAACTTTGGCCGACAGAAGTTTGAGTAACATGTTGCAAGGGGCTTCAACTGTGCAGTATGTCGCAAAGAACACAGTGAGAACAACAGAGTACTGATGAGAAGACATTTTAAGGTCTGCGGTCATACCGGCAACCTTGGCATTACCAATGTTACCTCTATCCAGGAAACATAGGAGATATAGAACTGCACATGCTGGAACAAGGTGATAGTCAATCTTCCATCTCAGTTTGGCAACTCTTTTAGCGTCAAAGGTCTCAATCACACGTCGTTCTTCACTATCCTTGTATTCATTTTGATCGTAGCTTCCTGCCTCTTCAGAAAAGCTGTCGGCTGACTTGTGGTCAGCATCTGCGGCAGTCTTTTCTGTCATGTTGTTGTAAGATTTAAAGAGGATGAGGTTTGGTTTTTTTTTATTATCAAAACACTAGTTGCTTGGTATGGTTTTTTTGATGGAGATTAAGATGAAGATTTTTGAAAAAGTTGGACTTGTTGAGGATCTTTTATAGTTTCATGCGATCGATACCCTGAGGGTCCAAACACTCAAAGGTGTTTTTATGCTACAGATCAGTCTTTGAATTAACCTTTTTCCACTGTGGGCTTCAAATACTAAATGTGGATGAAAGCATTTCTTTCCAGAGCAGAAAAAAGAAAGTTTCATGAAAAACAAACAATTATTAAAAGGCCAAGATAGGTAACTTATGCGGAGAAGGCGGGGAAGCCAGGTTGAAGATATCATTGGACATTAATGATGAGATTGGATGGACCTGGAGGGGTCCAAAACCTGCCAGAAGATCAAGTTCAGATTAGCAGATGCATTTGCTATAGAGGTGAAATGGTTGGGCTGATGTGTTGTTGTTGACAGCTTACTGTTATCTCGGTATCGATAGAAATGCAAAGTAAGCAGTCTGGAAGGCCAACTGTTACTACTGTTCTCTCATTCTGTCATCAAAACTGCTTTATCAGGCTCTCTGCAGTTGTTTGGTTGAACCCAGCTTGACCAGCAGCAGACATTTTCCAGGTATCATCAACTCTTGTAGTCCTTGGCAGTAACAGACACAAAACTCGATCGACCGCCACTCAAGCTCATACCCCCCCATGAATAAAGCTGGCCTTCTGCTCCACCACTGTTCTCGGCCAAAGTGGCATATGGGTCCAGGTAAGCTTTCATACAGTTGAACTCTTTTTGCATATCGCCAAGAATACCAAGAAGAACATTTTGGCATTTAACTCGGTGGTTTGTGTAAATTTTTGCCGGAGAAAACTTGGATTGCTGCTCCTAGTCATGAAATTGGTGGGGGTAGTTAGCCAGGGCTAAACTTTCAGCCGGTTTCTACAGTGAAACTGTCTGTCATTCAATTCAGCCGTTCAACCTTAACTGAATCGAATAAACGGTGATTATCGATCTCTGTGACTTTCCTTACTATTTGCTCCTTGGGCCCCTTTTTGTTGTTTTAGAAAGATGATGGAAAATAGTCCTCGTCTAAACATCTTCAAAGCTTGGATCGGCCATTATGTAATCATCCCTGTTATAACCAAGCCTATAAGGAGGGGCCTGACCAGAACCCGTACATGATGAAGTCTACATCTTTTCCAACTCTATTTTATTTTACCGGTTCTATGCTAGCTAGTGCCCGTCTATCGGCGTTGTTCATCTCCCAGCCAGCTTGAAGACCTGAATGAAACGTAAGTGTCTTCGGCATTTCTTATCTTTATTATTCGGCTCTAACGATAATCATCTGAGAGTAAGTCTGTTCTAAAACTAATTGAGTAATTGGCTAATAATGCTTGAACTTTCCCCTACTGCGAGAAAATGTCAAGAACAATGTTGGTAAACTCTACTTTTTATGCATATCCAACCCTTTTTTTTTTTTTTTTTTTTTTTTTTTTTTTTTTTTTTTTTTTTTACTTTGATATTTGTAAAATAAACCAACTCAGGAACAAAGCATGGGCCGGACGGCTGATTTGTCTGGGGTTGCAGTGAAAAAAGAGTACACAAGCACGAATCCTATAAGTACTCCAAACTCTGATATTTCCTCCAATTACAAATTTCATAAGAAATAAACCTTGACAGTAGAATTAAAAGTATTTGCTTTTCAAGGAGTGTTGTGGAAACAAACCCGCTAAAACTGCAGAGCGCACCCATAGTTTGCATGCTAGCTGGAAATGTTTTCCTGTTTTTAGGGACAATGCTTTTGATTTTCTCCTTGGCTATATAGACTCAAAACTTCAAAATTAGATTAAAAAAAACCTCTTTTTTTTCGGAGGTTGAGACGCTTCTTCACCAACCCCTCATCCTTTAAATTGATTAAGCAATGATTTGAGTCGATAGAGCAAATGATTAAGTTGAGAACCTTGAAATGACCAGTGTCTCAAATATCAAGATTTTGATGAGATGGAGCGGTACTAGAACCCTAAATAAAAATATTCAAGTTGAAGAAAACACACCTTGGATTTAGAATACGCAATACTACTGTCTAGCTTTAGAGAATGGTATAGAAAGTTATTTACGCATGCTGGATTCCCTTCTCTTTCAAATGCAAGTCCTGTGCTGTTGGATATTCAAACCTAATGTACCCTTACGATTGCATCTTTTTTGAGATAGACACATGTCAGTTCTTGTTTTTGGGCTGGTTCTCAATATAAATTGAGGCAATACATATTGCAAATTTGAATTTGCCCATGTAATTTAGATTTAGCAGTTGAAATATTTTCGTGCTGTTGGCACTTTCAACTTCATTGACCTGTCACTACAACATTCTTAAGAAACCTTTCAAGTCGATCCCTGTATGCAAATTACGGCTACTATGCTTAAAACAAGTATTCTCATTGTGTGGGGAAGAGGGAAAAATAAAGAATAGAGGGGGTGATCTTACCATTGCCTTCTTCACTCTGTGTGTAGCAGTGTCTTTGACCCCAAAGTCCGACGAGCTGCCAGACAAACCACTGCCCCAAATGGCAAGGAGGGGGCAAATTAATAACTATAGTTGAGTGTAGATAATCTCAAAGCGCTATTTATTGGTCTGGGATCATAATGTTGGGGCTCATGGTTAGCTGACTGCCAAGCCAATCTTTATATATATGGCCGTGTCCGAGACTGCATAACGAGTCAGTCAGCCAGAATCGAGGAAAGATGCTTGGTTGGATAATAAAGCTGGTATACTCAAATAAGCACTTGGATTAGTTATAGGAACAGCTTATAACTGTGCCAGAGTTGGATGCAGTTGAAAGTATACAGAGCCAGGAACAAGCTTTTACTAGCACGGGGTCCCCGCCATAGCTTATAGCGCTAGCTATGGTTTAGTATACAGGTCACTCTGGGCATAGTTAAGCTGCACCCCTCTTTTTGCTTTGTCTCCATATGGTGTGTGTAGTATGAAGTGGGCTTGTTGTATTATCAGCTATATAGGTAGTGGTTCTCCATCGGCGCACTTATTTTTTTTTTTTTTTTTTTTTTTTTTTTTCATCTTAGGTCCACACTAAATCGCTTGGCCCCGCCTTAGGGCAGTCTTGGTTTAAACCTTTTTTAGTCTGTTTTTGACAAATCAAAATTGGGCTTCCCCACCCAAATCACAGCGCTAGGTGTGACCCTGACCATTTTGAGCTGGGTTTCCCCACGCACAAGTACACGCAACAGAAAAGCTGCAAGGCAAGACCAGTATACTCACTGAAGTTATATATCAATTGAAAGCTGTATGCGGGTGCACAAGCGAGGCGGTTTTTGAGCCTTTTGATGTTTTTATATCATGTAGGTCACAACTGCAGTCTTTGAGGATAGTTCAAAAGCTTGACCTGGTTTGATATTGAAAAGGACCTGTTGAAAGTTGACAAGACAGTAAAACTTGGGACCCAATTAATTTTTTTTTAAAAAAGCTGGTTTAATTGAGTCGTCATGAAGACTTGCATGGAAGAGCATGCAAGCTTTCAAAAGAATTGGAAATGGTTTGTCATGGAATTATTTTTTTTTTTTTCATCTAGACTAAATGGACTCTAGGATCTAAATGTATCAAGGTTACAAAGTCAAAGCTGGCTTTTTTTTTTTAGCAAGATCTTGGAACTTGGTGCTCACATAGAGTGTGGCTCTGAGTTTTTTTTTTTTTTTTCCCTTCCTTTCTATTTCATTAAACTATAAAGCTTTTCATAATTATAGATGGCCAGTTGTTTTAGATGAAGGAAAAGTATGCGTATTTGTTTAAAGTTTTCTTTCTTGATCTAGTTAAAAAAAAATACAGATACTTCAAAAAATTCAAAAGGGTAATTAAAATAAAAATCAATCATGAAATTTTCAAGAGAAGAAAGAGAATATCTTTATATATGTAGTTATTTGATTTGGTCTCAACTTTGCGTTTTGTACGTGGAATGGCAGTGCATCATTAAAAGACAAAAAGTTTCACAAAAGCCAGGCACTTGAACTTTCAAAGGGCACAAGAGAGGGAGGGGTTGTTAAATTTGCTAATGGCAAGCCACAATTTAAGCTGAGCTGTCTGAAAGTAAGCAAACTGGCACTCAGGTGGAGCAATATTGGACTTCATAACTACACAAAACCTGCATGCATGGTGATACAGTATAATAACGCTGACGACTTCAATTGCTCCTTTTAGCAGCTCAGAAGACTTTGAAGCCCTCGTAGTTACTGTTGAGGCATTATCAAAGACCATCACAAGCTCGCTTTTAGCGGCTCTGGGAGCTTGTAGAGCTCAAAGTACTGGGTTCCCTTCGCCTTCTCAATTGTTTCTGTAACGAGGTCAGATACAAGACCTTAACATGCGCTACAACTGCTAGAGCAGAACGCATTGTAACTGTTTTAGTCGGTAAAGATGACAGTATCTTGATGGATTTGCTTTGACTATAAGTTGGAGGCACACAATCTGTCTAAAGCCCTTTCAGCTTGAGTCAAGGTCAAATCTAAAGCTAAAGTGTTAAGAGACCTCTAAAATAAAAGATTTTGCATTTTTATGGCTCAAGGTTCCTTGGAGTTGGCGTATACGCATTATCTTCATGGCAGGTGGTCGTCACCGAAAGGCGAAAGCACCACTTGAGCTAAGCTCAAAGATGGAAAAAAGTATTATGAGTATTTAATGAGCTGTCTGGTTAGCTAGATTCAGAGCTAGATGCACCATTCATAAAAAAATAAAGAGGATGGGGAAAGAGAAGAAATAAATGCTATCAAAGTACTGCTGATTGGCATTTTGTGATATATGCTCAAAGCGACCGTTGAAACTCAAGATAAGATCAACGGCTCGCCAACTCAATTAACCTACTGAAACCCCTAGGTCAAAATACTTTTAAAATCAAATGGGGAATTTTTTTTTTTTGATATTCAAATCGTAATAAAATATATGACAATCATATCAAGCAAACAATTCATAATAATGATGGGTTCAATTTTTGAGTCGGGCTGTTTTTCAAAGGATGCTATAACCGAATAGCATGCATGAAAACAGAAATAAACCACTGAAGTATAAACCACTGAAGTATAAACGGAAAAAAAAAATGGCAAAAAAGTCATAACAGGGTCGTTTCAAATAAAAGTTTCAAGTATACAAGTAAATGCGTTTCCAAACATGTAGGAGTAGAGTAATAAGCGATCTGTTAAGCATGAGCATAACACGCACTTAAAGAGAGGTCTTTCTGGTTTTTGAGTTAAATTTGGTTTTGGTTTTGGTTTTGGTGTTTTTTTTCATGAGCAGTATCAAATAAGCCCAGTATAATATTGCTTAAGCATGAAACGCAAGCGTGAGAGCATAAGCATGCACTTCAAAAGGTTGTCTATATGATATCTTCATCTTGCGCGCCTGCCCTTTCCACAAGCTCAGTTATTCCAAAATCGGCAAAAAGTTGCCCACAATCATCATTGGAATATCAAACACATCCCGCTTCACCGTCCACGTACACGCCGTCCTTACTTTTTGGCCGTCTGGTCTCAGCAAAGTGCACTCGGTCATGATGACCCCCCTCGAATCGCCAAACGCAAGTGTCGTGAACACTTCAAAATAGCGCGTCACGCTGGCGTCGTCCATAAGCTCCATTATGAACCGGGGCTCTTGGGTTTGGTTATTGCTGTTGTTGCTGTCTAGGGTAGTGTGGTTGGCAAGATGGTCAGGCCCAGGGCACCGCACCAGCTCGGTATGTGGCCACCCCGTCAAAATACAAAACTCGCGGCCTGCAGCCGCAATCTGGCCCGTCCGCCGCCACACCACCGTCGGCGTCCCGCTGCTCATAATGAACTTTTGGAACTCAAGCAGCGTCCGCTGAAAACACTTTTCCATAAAAATAAGATCGTCCTCCTGCAGGGTTTTGGTGGTCGCGATGAAGGACGGCCGGTACGCGGCCATGGACCTGGCCAGAACCATGAGCTGCGGCTTCGCGAACCGCTGCCGCAGGTACGCGATTAGGGCGTGGTAGCCCTTGGTGTAGGGGTACGGGCGTGTTACCTTGGTGTACACGTCTTCGGGGGTGTCGTACACCGCGGGCGTGAACAAGCCTGTGGCGTGTACTGCTGTCGCTGGTGGGTGCAGCGGTATCGGCCGGCCGATCGGTGCTTGTTGGTGCTGGGACAGAGGTTGTTGGTGTAGTGTGGGGAAGCTGGCCAGGGTAGGGGCTTGCGGTTGGGGTTGTGGGGCGTAGGGCCGGGGGTGCGGGCTTTCTGTTGATTTCGAGAGTTGGGTATTTAGAGTAGAAACGGCGGTTGACGAGGATGTGCTGTATGCTGAAGCGGGAGAGTATTCCGAGTTAGGGGGCGTGTCTACTGACGCGGGTGCTGTTGTTGCTGCCGGCGTATATGCATTTATACTGCTGCTGTTATTGTTGGAGTTGGCGTTGCTGGGGTCAAACGGAGCTGGAGGCTCGAAAATTTCAGCCAGGTCGCCTGCAATGCCACCCAGCAGGTTTGATATGCTGGAGTACTCGAGATCCGCAGCTCTTGAACTAAAATCTTTTGCAGCAGCGGCGAGGTACGCTTGGTCGGCGTGAAAGGGTCTGAGTCCGTCTGGCGGGGACGGGGGCAGGGGGATGTGGAAGTTGTTTTCCAAGGGCGCTGTGTTCGGGAGGACCATGGACGAGTACGACGCCGGGACCGGGTGCGGCCAGGCTGGGTTTGGCTGCTGGTTTAGAGCGGGAGTCGCGGTGGAGGTAGACGTGGGACTGCTTGAGGGCATGTTTGAGACCGGGGGTTTGAGGGCGGGCGGAGGAACGT
>JAKTUH010000088.1:0-83445 GCA_030556585.1 Geotrichum carabidarum
GTCGTGACCCAGCCGCCCCAGGCGGCCAAGCCCTTCCTCATCCACCCCACTGCCGACGTCAACACCGGCGAAATCAAGCAAGCCCTTGTCGACGCCATTGGCAACCTCAAGACCGACGGCACCGGGCTGTCTGGCACCCACTCGGCTGCCCCTGCCCCCTTTGAGGTCGGGCTCTTTGACTGTTTTGCCGACATCCCCACCTGCCTGCTGTCGTGGTGCTGTGGGCCGTGCCTGTTCCACCGCACGTACCACGTCATGAACCGGGCGCCGAGCGAGTTCCCCGAGGACGACTTTGTGGGCGGCACGTGCGCCAGCTTCTGTGCGCTGGGCATGTGCACGGGCATTGGCGCGTGTTTGTGGGCGTCGCTGCGCAGAGGCGCCATTCGAGAAAAGTACAACTTGCAGGGGTCGACCCGGATGGACTTTGCCTTGACGTGCTGCTGTGGACCGTGCACAATTGCACAGGAGGACATGGAGGTGCGCAAGAAGGAAAAGAGAAGGCTGCTCGAGTACCAGTCGAGCCAGCAGTCCGGAGCTGCGCAGCACTTGTAACTGGGAGGGGAGGCATAATACCGAAGGAAAGCTTTTTATTATAATATTCTTGTGTTTACAGGGCGGCTGTTGAAACTGTCTGGCCGTTTTAATTCAATTGATTGTGTAATTTCAAATGCTATTTACAATATTAAATTCTTGGCCAAGGCTCAGGCTAGCGGTCGATTGCTAACTTGTGATGTCAATAGATTGGAGTTATGATACGAAAAGGTCTTCAGTCAGGTGGAAACAGGTTCTCATCAAGAACGAAACCAAGAAAATCAAGTCAGATCACAGTCATCTATGCGAATTGGAAATGATTCAGTGGATTTGGTGTTGTGACAGATTCATCAAGGTCTGCCCAGTTGAAGATCATTGAAATCAAGGTCAATTATAGATTAGCTATTATAAGTAACAAGAGCTGGAAAAGATTGATAGCTTTGTCAAATTGCATTACCTCGCTTAACTACACTTTAACTTGATTACAGTTCATCATTATATAGCGACTTCTAGTCTTTGGTTCAAGGGTTTGTGGTGGTGGAAATAAAATGACAAGACAGAACGCCGAACAGTAAAGCAGAGGTTATTAGCACCGTCAGAACCCTGTTCGGTGCGTTGCACTATAATAAACCAGTGAGTAATGCTTAGCTGAATAGGGCCACAGATACGCCAATATTCCACTATAATACTCTAGAGCTTGATATCAGCAAAAAGGTTGGGTCTGGGGAATGGCCCTTAGCAGACCCAAAGAATATCAAAGCTCACAGGCTTCTGAAAGACTGTGCTTACCGATAATATGAAAACGCAGTCCTTTGATAAATAATTATTTTGGAATGGGCTAAGCCCATAGACCCAGCCCCAACTTGTAGCCTAGAGCTCAAGGATTGTATGTAACAGTGAATTAACGTCTGACCATGGACCATGGGACCAGTATATACCCAATCCTGACATTTATAAATCAACCAAATCCTAGGAATTAATTCAGATTAGCGAAAAAAAGACAAGGCTTATCAAACTAGGCCCGAGCGAGGTAGTATATCGTTAAAAAGCCAAGCCCGCAGCAGTTCCATAATAGAGAAGGAAGGAAAGAAAAAAAAAGAGTGCACAGCCGTGCAGAGCAAGGTTGCAGTGTGTCAGCCGCGCGTTTGTTGACCAATGATGATAGCTGGCTCTAAAGATAGACCAGAACCAGCGCAGCAACTCAGATTAGTCCAACGCACTAGGCCGACCCAGCGTCATGCTGATACTATAGAAGCATTTATATATAACCTTGTCAAGGAATGCAAAGCTTGATATCGACATGATACACAAGTGCACTATAGGAGCACCCACAGGTCGACATGTACAAGCACAGGTACCTGTACTCATGCATATGTATAGAGAGATTTGACCATCACTGCAGTGCCCAGTATGTAACTGTAGGGGTTTTGGTGGATAGAGAGACATGCAGATACAAGGGATTTGAATGGAGACGGAGCTGGAACGGACTAAACCGAGTGGAATGCTTTTGGCATGTTAGAACAGCAGGAATGATGAACTGCTGCTGAGGGAGACAAAATGGGTTCAGGTTGAAATAAATGAAACCCTAGAGGACCAAGGTTGACCGATATCAATAGGCACGGCTGGACTTGCTGCCTGCCTGATCAGACTTTGGCTGTCGGTTATCTAACAATTATTACATGTAGTTGTATCGACCATTGGTTTAAATTGTATCCAAGTATATAATAATGATGAAACATTGTTGAATTGTCGCAAATTTAAAGGAATTAATTTAAAATAGATGTCTGGTTATCGGTATACCGCCAAACCCGCAATTCAGAAAACACGCCCATTTGGTCTGTGGTCTTGACACACCCGCACTATATAAGAGACCCTGCCTGGCCATAACGCGAATCGGCACGGACCAATGAGGCTGGGAACGGCAAAGAAAAAGTAGAATGCTGGGATTTAGTGAAAAGCTGAGTGGTAAAACCTGGACTTGGTCTTTGCTCTTGTCGTTGCTTAACTTGATATGTGTAGCAAAAGCGACCAAATATAAAAAGATTGCGAGTAATGACAGATTGGTAATTCAATGTTTAAAAATGGGTTGCAAAAGAGTGTTGAATCATCCCTCTCAACTCATGATACCTACTTTCATTCTATTGATCCAAAAAGTCTGCGCAGTATAACAAATTATAAAGAATGACTTTTAGCACGATCAGGTTTGATTGGCCAAAATCCAAATCATTTGGCGACAAAAAAATAAAATCAAATATAATTCAAGCCAAGTAAACGATTTGGCGTTTAATATAATCACGGTTGATGGAAAGACCGCAGTGCTGAGGCACAAGCAGTATCAAGCCACCTTCTTTTATAGCTTTTTTCAAAGGTTTAATAGACCGCCATTCAAAATGCAGCTAGTGATTATAAGAAAGCGTTTGTGACCTTTGCTGAGGTGAAAACTGAATTTAGAGCTCATTATTTATGTAAAAAGGTTGACCGCTATTTAACAAAGATCATGCTTATTGAACTGTTTGTCAACTATCTTCCAGAGGCCAAACTCACCCCAAGGGACAAAAAAAACCAACTGTCACAAGAAAACCAAATTGCTTTTGCTGTAAGAACGTGATACTGATTAAACGTACAATAGCGCACGTCTGTATGTGTTGACTGGTTAGAGCATGATCAAGCAATCTTCTTGTCCATACATAATCAATCTCAATAGAAGTATCAGTAGTTGATTGTGTACGTCACTTGCTTCTGCTTGGTTTTTGAATAGCTTTTCACTCCCGCTCAGATTCCCTACAGGTTCTCATGACCTCTTCACGAGTCGACCTAAGATCTTCTCACCATTTGCCAGCATGCATCATCTTGATTAAGGACCTTCTGGAGACGTGGAATTTCCGCAAGAAGTTCAGGTTTAACTTTTACAGCTCCGTGCAGCTTATCAAAACAGTTTAGGATGACTAGATGCGCACTCCTGATGAATTCATATCTGTATAGACAAAGTTGTTGAGCCAAGGTATATTCTTGATTGTAGAGATCCATTTTCTCTTGATAAGCCTCAAGACAGTCATATAGTCCTATCAAAGTCAGTTCTAGGTCGCCTTGGCCATCTCTTACAATTTTTTCAAGAGTTTCGGTCATCAAGAAAGGTAGCATCTTCTTGCGGTAATCAGCAGAGCTTAATGTAGAACCGAAATACTGAAGTGCTCTCATGAACGAGGGATAGGGGATTCGGGTTCCAAATTTTTTGCGTTCCTCGGGGTCAAACTGGCTGAACACCATGTCACGGATATGTTTATACACTGTAAACTTTCGTAGCGTTTCAATAATAGATTCAATAAACGTTTCGGGAGTTGCAGACTCTTTGAGAGATTGATTAACCTTTTCCACCATCTGATGATCGCTCCTATCTATCGCCATATGCGATCTTACCAGTTCTCTTGCTGCATTTCTAAAATAGACTCTTGCTGATTTCTCTTCCTCAGGCTCGCTCGCGGCATCCATGGCAGATACTAAATCAACGTCGCTGTTTCCGCACAAGAATTCTAAAAACTCTGTTTCGAATCTTTCCCGCTTGGGATTGGCAGAGATCTGACACAGAATATCGTAAGGTATCTTTAGGATAGTCAAATACATTCCCTCGCAATCAGAGGCAAGGTGTTCAGGCTCAACTTGAAATGATTGCAAGAGATCATTAATGTCTTTTGCCAATTTAGGAGTATACTTTGTATTTTCAACATCCAGAGCTTGCGCTTGGATTTCAAGTTCATCAATCCGAAAGAACTCGTGCGCAGACATGACTGTCTTTGGAGCATTCGGATTGGAATCTTTCTCAACTTTTATTGCCTGCGTCAGGAGGTAGCTGCTGCTGGCAGGATCCCAGGTGAAGGCAACAACGTCTTCCTCCTCTGCAGTTGTCAAAGAAGAAAAGTCGTCGTTAAGAGATTCGGTTACTTTCATTTTCAATAACTCTCAATATTTGTCACGGCTTTGCAGCGCTTTGTCAAGAGTCAACCAGCACTCAATTGAAACTCTGTGGCTTTTTCTGTGAGTAGGAATAGCCCTACGTATAACAGCGCGGGTCTGTGATATGTGCTGCTTAGAGCAAGCTGTAAATACGGCTAGTAGAGTCTAGCCAGATACTTCACAGGAACGTTCGCAAAGAAGTATAGAAATATGGAGGTCTAAACTCCAAGAGCTATGCCAAGAACGCGGATGCTATAACGGGGCAGGTATTTCGGTATAAAGATGGAGTAGCAAGGAGAACCAGATGTCAAGAAAAGTTGAAAAGTATCAACACCTAAACCTAATATTTTCAACATCGATTTTTGAGCTATGAATTGCCATTCTCAAACTCTTGATCATGAATAATTCTTTGAAATAAAAATTCTTTGGAATCTCCAAAGTATATTATTTTAATTGGAATCTTGAAACTTTTGAAAGCATGAGAGCCAAATTCTATTCTAGAACATGTATTGGTTAAGCTACCAAATAGATAACAGTTGCTGCTGTGTGCTAAAAAAGACAATTGATTAGATTAAAAAGAGCTGCAATTGTTGGAAAGTGAAAGTCTACGGTGTATTGAGCAAAACAATATTGATCAAATGGGTCTGGCAAAATTCTTGATTGAAAAATTTGTGCAGATGTTGGAGATACTATCGCAATTTTTAAATCTTTGATACTTTCAATTCAGCGCAAAATTCATGTTTTTTGCAATTTGAGAAATGGTACATTGAAATGTCTTTTTATGAACAGTTTTTAGTAGAAAGATTGTCGATGCTAAACAAACCGCTTTGAATTATCAACCTCTTTCTTGAAACTTCTGGAACTAAATCATAATATTTGTTCTCAAAATTTCCTGGTAAACATCTTGAACCATGGGTTTATGTTTGTGAAAAGGCACTGAGCATTCTTTAAACAATTTTTTTACCCAAGTCGCTATTGAACTAAACTTTTAACATCTTCAGCAGTTTTAAGAAATTTCACAAATTACAGCTTCACAGTTGATTACACGTAAGCTTTACTGCCATTTTACACTTGTATCAAGTTATTGGTAAGACTGTATCTGTTAACTAATCATCCTTCAAAAGGTTTTTTCTAAACATTCTGAAAAAGTTCTTCTATTCAATTTGAAATTACTGCATTTTTCAGCATTCATACTGGATCTTTGAACTAAATGCAGAGAGTGGCTGAAAGAAAACATGCAATGAAGAGCTACAAGGTTATATTAATTTAAACAGTATTAGCAAAGTTCCAAGCAGTTGAGAATATCAAGTTATTTTTAATTTTCTTGACGAATTCAGCCGAATTTCACTAATCTGATCAGTGCTTTTTTTACCATTATCATTGAAAGATATTGCATGCCTAAACAATTAATTCCACGGATCAATTTAAATTGCATTTTCAACTCTAATTTACAAGAATGGAATTTGGTTGGAATATTACAAAAAATTAACACCTTTTTTCATGAACTGAATCAATTGAAATCCTTTTAAAAAGAAGCAATAATTGTGCTTGAAACATGGCAAGTTGTAAAAATATTGAATTAAAGTGTGATAATACAGTGTGCCAGGCTTGTCTTGTACTTTAGCTTGCGTTTATTTCATCGAGAAAAAATCAACGATTTCATTCAAATTGAATAGAAAGCACAGCTAAGATTGATTTGGTTTGAGCTCAATAATTCAATATATCAAAACAAAAAAGACAAAATGTGGTTGTGGTGAGAAAAAATACTTCATATACATCAGCTCGACAATATTAATTGGATCCTCACTTTGATTTCTCATTACACAAATTAGAAGTGGAATTTACAAGTTCCTAAGTAACTAGGAACTATTGTTGTTACTTCAAGGTCAAGCTTTTTCTTACTTTATGAAGCTATTCTTATTTATTATTTTCATTGTCAATCTCTATTTTCATTTGCTCAGATTCAAATTAATTAGGCAGTGGTTTGATTGAGCATTTACATTTTGCAATCATGAACACTTGAACATCTGCGATAAAAAATAGAAAATCATGTACAATAGTAATTCCAAAACAATATATGTAACTCTAGGGCCAATTAATCCTCAAACTGAAATACCTTGCAAAACTTGACAAGTGTCATGAAAGATACAAGCAATTGTTCATCAAGTCATAAATTTTTGAATTGATGGTAATGTCTGTTACTCTGGCTCATGCAAGCCGATTTAAAAGATAGCTGAATCATTTCTCTTGCTTATACAAAACTGAAGTTTCACCTATACTGGTGCGAGCTTGAAGGTTGATTATATGATTTAATGAGTAACCTGCTTTCACTTTTTGACTTTGACCCGTTTTTGGTGATCATGTAGCTGTTATAAGAAATGAAAATATTTTTGTTATTATAAATTATCAAAGTTATTGGACTTTTAATTTCTGACTTTTCATTAGTTTCAAATGATTTTATGATTTTGGTTTACTTGTAATATAAGATCGATGGAGATATTATTACTTTCCTGTTTTATTTATGGATTTATGGCGGGTTTTTTTCTCAAGCTGAAGAATGGTTTCTCGAGATTTGTTCATGACTTTGTATATAAGCACCATTTTGTTTTTTATAGCTCGCTATATTGTTTGTATAGTAAGTTGGCGTAATAAAGATCATGTCTGATCCAATTAATTACACATAAATTTCAATTGTAACCTTACAAAGTCAATTTTAGAAAATACAGCTTTAGTAACGCTTCCTATTAGTACAGTATGCGTCTAGGGTACAAGCGTCAAATAATTGTAGAGATTAGCACACTTGTAAATGACGCCTAACCTAGAAATATTGATTGGTTTGAAACCGCTTCAAGAAACAGAAAGAAAGGAACTGAGATTTGTGGCGCTGAGAAAATTTCAGGTTGTTACTGCTGTATAATCTGGTTGGATCTACAGACATGGCAATAGGAAGTTTATATGACAGAACTCTAGCACTCGTATACTTGCCAATTATTTCCATGTCTTTTGATTTGAAGGGCAATTCATTTTGGTTTGAAACTACTATTGGACTATGTTATCTTGTTACAAGTTCACTTTCACACAAACAGTTGCAAACTTTGTACCTAGCAAGAATATAGGAGCGACACTTTCTGCAGCTTTCGAATTGTACTCTTAGCTTTCATTTGAACACTTGTAGTTACGGTAGAGAAAATTGTGGGAAATCACAAGTACCATCGGCCGAGAAGGCTGGTGAATAACAAAATGAATCTTGAATTTGTTCCATGCATAACCAAGTATGAGAATAAGCAGATGAAATAAGCGATCCTCATATTTGTTCAGAATTTTTCCTGTGCATCTGATATCTCCAGTATGCTTGTAATTGCGAAGATGGGCTGGCACACTATGAAATGTTGGTCTGATATCTTTTGTATGCCCCATGAACGTAAAACAAGCTCAACTTTTCTAGCATACAGAAAGCATGGGGTTTGAATTATTTGGAGAAGAGAATTTAAATTTTAAAGCATTAATGGTGTTGTTTGGCCGTTTGAATTGTCAAGCACAGAGCAATTCATTTAAAGCTATCAAGCTAAGAAGAGCTAATTATACTGAGCATATGCGTATCTTTATATTGGATCAAACTGCAAAAGCCATAATAAGACTTGGCCATTCTTATGAGTTCTCTACGTGTAGATACCAAAAGTGCGTGGATATTGTAATAGGATCGGAAAGTCTAGCAATCGAAAATAGAAGAATGGCAGGTCAAACTTATAAATAGGCATGGGGGATACAGATAATCTATACATGAAGTGATTTCAATGTTTCTGAATGTTTTGGATAGCCGTGAACTGCGAAATGCCTCTTAGAGAAGAGTTGCCGTGGCGTTGTCTTTTTATAACCTCTAGTACATACCAAACTCCGGGGATGAGCATAAACCTGTGACGGTCTCCTATTTTAATCCAGCTGTCTGTATTTTTTGTCGATCTTATTCATTATTAGACTTTGCCAGTATAGAAGGTATACGATGAGTGAAGTTTTGATCTACAAATTTAGAATCGAGATGTCACACGTGCACACCTGCATCTGTATCTCGCAAGGTCAAAAAGCCCCAGAAATACAACGAAAAAGTTTAGTTCGGGATTGCCTTGTTTTCAACAAAGCTTGAGCCACAAGAGATTTATATATCATTTGACGTTGGCTTTGATTTCTTGTTCTGTATAAAGCACGCCGTGACTAATGAATGTAGAGCTTTAGGTTCAAAGGTTGCCAATGAGCCGGGGTTCCGAGACATGAGTTTGTCATAATCCAAGCACAAAAGTAAAAAGTGACAAATTAACCAAGATGTGCGCATTATAAGAAACGATTTATAACCTGACTTTTGACCCCGAGTTTTTCATATATTTTTTTTATATATAAATAGCCATAAGCGTTCTTTTCAATCATGGATCATTTTTAAATCTCATCATCTTGTTAATATTTCACACCTGCCCCATGCATATCAAACACCGCAGTGGCTACATTACGCAGCCTGAAGAAGAGGCCCCAAGTTCATTTGATCTTGACCAAGTTCAAGGTCTGAATCTACATCACACGTCATCCGCACTTATGATATCCATGAAGCAGCTAAAATCATTGCACAGATACTCTGAGAGCCATACAGAGTCGCTTGCAAGGGTATGCAGCCTGTCTGACGAGCAAGCCATGAGAGAAGTACGCAGTGTAGTAACTGCTAATTGCCAGCGGCCCAAGTCTCGCTTGTCCTGGTCATCTTTGATTTCCGTTTCTACTGCAAATTCTTTGTCTCCGTTGTCTTCGACTTGAACGTCGGGTTTTATCGGCCTCAGTGTCTTTCCCCCACTTCACAGTTGATTAAACCTTAGTGTGCTGCATTTGCTCTTAATTATTTATTTTGTCTTAAAATAACTGCATTTCTAGCTAGTATTTTAATGACTTTGCTGTTTCTCTCGTGTTTTATTCTCTGCTCTGCAGTGCTGCAGCCTGTTTCCTTTATTCAAATGAAAGTTTGTTCATGACGTCATGAAACATGGGGCATATAGAAAAGGTTTATGGCGTAATTCCGACCATCCGGCACTCTGTAAAACGAGACAAGAGTGAATGATACTTGGAGACATAATCTGCAGCCTTTCAAGAATTGTTGCTCTAGGTCAAAAGAAAAACCGAAGAGAATTGGAAATGCTCTGAAAACCGCATTGGGAACTGTTCCACTCATCATTCTCAAGTTCCCGAAGCCCTCATAAGGAGGACCAGAGAGAATGTTTCTGAAGACAAAGCTAATGAGCAACCAAACGCTCCAGTGTGAAAGATTCTAGCATGATTTGAATAATACTGCCGGCAGGTCTTGATTCATATCTCCCACAATTTATAGCTTAGGCTTATGGTGGACAAGTTGAGATGGCTAAGGTCTGGTCCAAGTCTGACCTACACAGTTTAAATAAGATAAAAATGTAATATCAGTGGATCCAATATCAGCCTTGCAATTTGAAAATTTTTAGCAAACGTACAATATACATACCTTTGGAAGATCTTGGTGCATGACGGATCGATGGAGCTGTGCAGAAGAACCTTGAAACACAATCTATATATGCTTACATACTATAATCTGAGATCTCCAACTATTGCTCCTTTTTTCGATAATGAAAAAATCTCTTGTCTCCATTGATAGTATTGGGTGAAAATGGCAAGTTTAGCAATTCTGTTCCCTGTAGAAGCAGTACGAGTCAAGCGTATCACAAACAGTCAGTCCATAGATTTCAAGAACCGCAATAAATTTCAACATTTGCAATTTCTCCAATCATCATTCACCACAATCATAGCTTTGGCATTGAATACAAATGGTATTGACTAGCTTGGAAATGAAAAGAAAGAGCTGCGACTTGGAGTATGGCGAGACTCTCGAAAGCGAGCACTCGGTACTCCAAGCCAGGCGGAAAAAAAAGCTAAGTGTGCAAAAACACCGGTACTTGGTTGAGGAGCCCTTTGGTCGGAGAGAATCCGAGTTACCGCCTGAACTTGGAGTAGCCCATTTGGAAGTCACAAATTATGATCTCACTAGTATGCATGCGCATTCTAGTAGCAGCGGAGATACACTTCATTCGTGCTCTGAGAGCATTACCACAAACGCATATATTGATAACTGTGGAGTGCCGCCGCACCTTCAAAAAGCTACAATTGATCTCTTCAACAAATTTCAGTCATTGGAAGATGGCACGTTTGGTCTCTTGCCAGAGGAGCCTGTCACAACGGAGCATGCTCAAAGGATGAGAAAAGTGCGAGAAGCTGAGCTTGTTGAACGGTATCAACGAGCTGACGAGGTGAGGAGGAATAGTGCAACTGGGGCACAACCAGTTGGCAGAAGACATCTTGAAGGGGGACTCAGCCCGCGCCACGGCCATGTCAACAGTCATGGATGGCGTTTTAAAAATTTGCGTTGCTTGCTTTACCCGTTACAACAAGTCAAGCCATATGAGGGCAATAAACTTCTCGATTTCATGGCGGGAGCAGACTATTCTATTGATAACGACGAATGTGAGTGTCAAGACATTACAGACGACAATCATAAAATCTACAACCAATTCGAGATTAATCTTTTTGAGCGCCCGGATTTAGAGAAAATTCTGAAAGATATTTGCTACAACAAGACGTCTCCTTATAAGTTAGTTTGTTTGTTTGGCATTTCTCATATTTTTCAACCGTACATAGGGGTCGCTACCTGGCCCGAGTTTGAAGAGTTCTTTTGCGGAGGAATTTTGAATGCGACAGTGAATGCCTTGGTTGATTCACTAGAGCATAACGTCCAAAGCTAGGCTAGTTTCTATTTACGTATTCGCAATGCATTTTTTTTACGATGATTTCTTCTTCATGGTATAAACTGCGTCTGAGGACCGATTTGGTTTTTGTGACACTCTGATTTCACTTGCACCACAATAGTATTCTATAAAACCAAGACCACACAGCTCAAATATTATTCTCATGAACCTCTAACTTGTCTTCAACCGCTCTCCTTCTCGGTCTATTTATTCGCCATGTTTCATTCTCCAGAGTTTTTTTGGCGACCAAACCAAAATCACATACAGGGCAAGGGCAATCTCCATGACAACAGCACATTCACAGGCCCTAAATCTTTGATATTATTTTTTTTGACATTTTGATTGATCTATTCCTGTTTCCCCTTCTTCCTTCCTAAGTTGAAAAGATCTTCTTGTTCCAGCAGCAGTCGATTTCGATATCATACATCATACCGTTCAAGGTTGACATCATACTGGCAAAAGCAATAATATCGATAGCCCATTGTCTGACCTCAACAACTGTTGTTTCATTTTACATCTTGGAACCTGACACCATATTTTTAGTCCTTTCCTCTTGTTCGCCCGCGTCCATCCTACAAATATATCTGTGATCCTTTGTGTTTGATAGATTCATTAGATTTACGTTTCAATTCACTCGATTGACTGGGTTTTTACTCATTCTAGATCTTTTAATTCATCGCGTCTGGTTTGTTTTCGCCTCCGATCCACCTAACCGATAACACCTTGAACTTTCGACAATGGCGACGTTAGAAGATTTAATTCCTCTTGTCAACAAGCTCCAGGACTTGGTGTTCAACACCATTGGATCAGATACCCTCGACTTGCCGCAGGTTGTGGTGGTGGGCTCACAATCCTGTGGAAAATCATCTGTGCTGGAGAATATTGTCGGACGAGACTTTTTGCCTAGAGGCACGGGCATTGTGACTAGACGACCCCTGATTCTACAGCTTGTCAATATCCCATCTAATAACGTGTATCCAGCGCATCCGAACAGCTCTTCTCCTTCATTCCCATCGTTCGAGCCTAACGTCGCTGCCACTTCCACCGGCTCATTACCCGATAGCAACCCTCATACTCGGATCGCTCAACCTGCACAGTTCGAGGAATGGGGCGAGTTTTTACACATTCCTGGACAACGCTATTATGACTTTAGCCAGATTCGCCGGGAAATTGAACTAGAAACTGCTCGCATTGCCGGCAACAACAAGGGCATCAACCGGCTGCCCATCAATCTCAAAATTTTCTCTCCGCATGTTTTGAATCTAACTCTGGTCGATTTGCCTGGCCTCACCAAAATTCCTATTGGCGATCAACCAACTGATATTGAGCGCCAGACTCGCAACCTCATTCTAGAATACATTGCCAAGCCAAACTCCATCATTCTGGCAGTGTCACCCGCCAACGTTGATTTAGTCAACTCAGAGTCGCTCAAACTGGCCCGCCAAGTCGATCCCCAAGGAAAGCGCACAATCGGCATTCTCACAAAACTCGATCTAATGGATCATGGTACTAACGCTCTTGACATTCTGTCTGGCAACGTGTACCCTCTGAAGCTTGGATTCATTGGCGTGGTCAACCGTTCACAGCAAGATATCCATGCCAACAAGGCTTTGTCTGATTCTTTGGTAGCAGAACGCGAGTTCTTTGCTACTCACCCCGCATACAAGAACATTTCCCACAGATGTGGTACTGCCTTCTTGGCCAAGTCTCTCAATCAGACTCTTATGGGTCATATTCGAGACCGCCTTCCTGATATCAAGGCCCGGTTAAACACTCTCATGGGCCAGACTGAGCAGGAGCTCGCTTCCTATGGAGACGCTCTTTTCACACAACCAGAGAACAGAAGTGCTCTAGTACTGCAGCTCATGACCAAATTTGCAACCAATTTTGTTACTTCGGTTGATGGCACTTCATCCGAGATTTCCATTAAGGAGCTGTCTGGTGGCGCTAGAATCTACTACATCTACAAGGAAGTGTTTGGTCATTCTTTGGCAACCTTAGATCCTGTTGCCAACTTGACCACTAGAGATATTCGTGTTGCTATTCGTAATTCGACTGGACCTCGCCCTTCTCTGTTTGTTCCTGAGTTGGCATTTGATCTCCTAGTCAAGCCACAAATTAAACTGCTAGAAGCGCCTGCTCAGCGATGTGTTGAGCTGGTTTATGAAGAACTAATGAAGATCTGCCATAACTGCGGATCTGCTGAGCTAGCGAGATACCCCCGCTTGCAAGCCAAACTCATTGAAGTTGTGTCGGAGCTCTTGCGTGAGCGCCTTGGCCCCACCTCGTCATATGTGACCAGCCTGATTGCAATCCAAAGAGCATACATCAATACTAATCATCCCAACTTCTTGGGCGCAGCATCGGCTATGCAGCATGTCATAGAGGACAGGAAAATGAGAGAAGCAAAGGCCCTGGAAGTGACAAGGCGGGCCTCAGTTGCGGTTTCGGACGCGTCTGAAAATACCATTGACACCGTGTCAGAATTTCCCAATGGAACCGCTGCCCATGACAAAAATAGCAAAAAGGCCTCTGCCCACAAACTGTCCCTGTCTACTCTCAAGTCAGAGGCAACTGCAAATGGCACTGTTAACGGGTCTGCTGCAGTGCCTGCACATGCTCCCTTGTCAACCGGGGCGTCTGCTGCCAACAACGGTGAAAAAGACTCATTCTTGAACTACTTTTTTGGAAAAGAGACGACCCCGGCTTCAACTGGCCACAACTTCCATACTCGGGACCCATACCACGGCAGCGCTCAGTACTCGACCCAAATCGATTACAACTATCCCATGGCTAGCAACGACAACGACGTGCTCGGCGAGGGCGAAGAGAAGCTCACCGAACAAGCGCTCCTCGAATGCGAGCTCATTCGCCGGCTCATCATGTCGTACTTCCAAATCGTCCGCGAGTCCATTCAAGACCAAGTGCCCAAGGCCGTCATGCATTTGCTTGTCAACTTTACAAAAGAAAGCACCCAGAACCGATTGGTGAGCAAGCTGTACAAGGAGAGCCTGTTCAACGAGCTGCTGCACGAGGACGAGGGCCTGGCGCAAGAACGGCAAAAATGCGAAAACATGCTCAAGACTTACCGTGAGGCTGCAAAGATCATTGGAGACGTTGTTTGATCATGAGGTTGATGGAAAAGGGACTGTGGAACACCTTTTTTCGTTTCTTGTATTTATATAGTTTTACAAACCCCAAAAATTTTATGCACCTTTCTTCTCTCTCTGTCGTTTGGGCATTTTCCTGTTCAAAGTAAAAATAACAATATTATTCATTATAAATACAAGTCGTTAAGCATTATGGTCAGGATACTCGCTCTGGTACTCGTCTGGGAAAAAGATCAAGCGTTCGGTCTTGCCCTTGGTGAGTATGACCATTCTAATGACGCCACCGGAGCTTCCATCCCACTTGATAGCCTCAGCAAGTGCTAATCCAAGTCAGTAACTTAGCAGACAAAAAAAGGAATGCAGTTATACTTACAAGATCTGACAAACTTGACTGCATCGTCCTTGGACATGTTCTTTCTAAAGTTCTTGTCACAGTATCCGTAGATGAACTAGATGCTGTTAGTACTGCAACGCTAATCATAAGCAAAATAAAATCCTTACAGATGAGCCACTACCAGCAATGGCGTAGTCTTGCTTGTGTAAACTTCCACCTAGTGGTACGCTGTAAACCTCTCCACCTGTTCTGGCATCGTATCCAGCAACAATGATTCCAGCCCTGCGAAAAATTAGCAAACATGTAACCCAAGCATAGGGAAAAGCCACATACGTCAAATTGTCTTTGTTGGAATAAGTGATCTCCTGGAAAATGGATGCTGCGATTTTGGCAGAAGGTGGTTTGGCATTTTCAGCCCTTGGTGCTAGGTTAGCTCGAAATTCGCTTGTTTCGCCCTGTACACTTACGAGTACATCTGAAGATGATAATGGACAATATCTGCAACAGCCTGAGTATCAGCAGCAGATCCAGATCTGTGTTTATCAGCTTCAATTCACAATCAATCGTTCAAAATAACGTACCGGCCTAGATCAGTTAGAAAAGCAGAGCTCAGTAGAAAGTCCAGAATACTTACAGCACCAGATCTTGTCGTGCACTTGCGTCAATTTGTCTGTCACACTAAATCAATCATGTCAACAGCCGTCTACCGGATTCTCTGATTGTGTACGTACCGGTTGGCAATGAAAGCTCCAGTGGTTGTGCGACTGTCTTGGTTAGCATTCTGCTGTAACAGCTTCATCTGATTCTCACCTGTCGGCACCAAGAATTACACCACCATCAAAGTTAACAGCCATACTAAACGCCAAAGCATTAGCCCAAAATCCAACCCGTGGTCGAACCGCCATTCGATGGCCAATCTTTCATCTGTCGCCACAACTTACATTGAAGTTCCTAAGCTATCCATTGTGTTAGTTGACTGATACCAAACACCCGCATCAAAACTCAATCATACTTGACTTCTCCCTTCTTAAGGGCGTTCATATCGATACTGACTCCGTTCATTGTGCTCTGATGATTCTTCGCTGGTATGTCTAATTGTGATGCTGAGATGTTTTGGCTCTGAACAAAAAAGGTGGGAGGATCGGTCCCTGATATACTGTGGTTCTGGCATGTACTCCCAAAGGAATGAATTTTTCAACCATACACGCCTACTTTTTTTTTTCTCTCTTCTCTCAAATCGACACAGTAGATCAACATGTCTTTCAGCAAGGTATTCAAGCTCCCTGAGTTCGCCGGCGCCTCCGATCCTTGGGGTCCTCCTGTCAAGGTCCCCGACTTTTTGCGCTTCAACGACGTGCCGTACGCCCCGTACTCCAAGAACGACAAGCTTGGTAAGGTCGCCGACTGGTCAGAGGCTGCCAAGGACAGCAAGGACAACAAGAGACAGCAGCGTGGACACCGTGATCCCTACCATGCTTATGGTGCTAGTGCAGCAGCTTCTTTTTTCAACAACGATGAGGATGGAGACAACGCATCTTTCTCTGTTGTTGACAACAGCAAGGCTCCTAAGACCCGCCAGCCTACTGTTCTCAAGGCCAGAGGTGGTGCTGCTGCTACTGCCAACCGCAGCTCGAACGTGAGAGCTCCCAATCAAAAGTACCCTCCTGGCCGCAACGACCCAAGAAGTCAGGGCCGCAATGTTGGACCTTCCCGCAAGAGATTTGGCTGGAAGGACGACAAGCCTCAGAAGAACCGCGATGCCTCTGTTGAGGTCACCAGCGAGTGGGAGCTTGTCCAGTCTAACGGATACAACGAGCTGCAAAAGCTGTCATTCGATGTCAAGCCTGGTCAAGATATTGGTACCTATGGCTTTGTGCAGCCCTACAACAAGAACCTGGACAAGCCCAGCGTCAACCTCAAACTCAAGACTCTCGACAGAACTATTTTCAACATTACTACCTCCGAGGACCCTGTTATCCAGAAGTTTGCTGAAGAAAAGGCTGCTTCCATTTTCGCTACCGATGCCATCATTGCCCTACTCATGTGTACCACCAAGTCTGTCAACCCTTGGGATATCGTTATCAACAAGTCTGGTGACCAGATTTTCTTTGACAAGAGAGACGGCGGCCCTCTTGACTTTGTGACCGTTGATGAAAACTCTTTCGATCCTCCCTCTGACTCTTCTGACGTTTCCAACATCAACAGTGCCCATAACTTGTCTATTGAAGCGACTTACATTAACCAAAACTTCTCTGCCAACGCCGTGCTTGAGTCTGAGGCCCAAAAGGTGTCCTTTGACGAACCCAACCCCTTCTACAACCCAGACGAGGATAAGGATCCCCTGCTGCCTCGCGGATACCGCTACAAGACCTTCAACCTGGCTGACGGCCCTGAAGACGAGCCAATTAACATGATTGTGCGTACTGAAGTCGACGCCGTTATTCCTGGAAAAGAGCCCTCGTATGTCACTGTCAAGGCTCTCAACGAGTCTGGTGCCAACGGCACTCTGGAGTGGAGAAACAAATTTGCTCATCAGCGTGGTGCCATTGTTACCGCTGAGATGAAAAACAACTTGTGCAAACTGTCCCGATGGACTGCTCAGAGTATCCTGGCCGGTGCTTCCAACATGAAGATTGGTTTTGTGTCCCGGTTGTCTTCTAAGGACAACTCTCAGCACGTTATCGTGGGTGTGATTGGCCAGATTCCTTCTCAGTTCGCGAACCAGATTAACCTGAACATGAGCAACGGTTGGGGTATTGTCAAGTCTATTGTCAATATTGCAGCTGCTTTGGACGATGGCAAGTACGTTTTGATGAAGGATCCTAACAGCCCCACCATCAAAATCTACAGGGTTCCTGCCAGCACTTTTGAGACTGAGGAGTAAATAAAAAAAGTTGAGCAATGTTGGTTTTTAGAATGGTAAAATGGATTTCGTCTTTTTTTTGTTTAACAGTAGTCATTACAAGAATTAATGTGAAGAATGTACTTCAGAATAAATAAACAGTGTCATTAAGTTCACCTTCCGTCTGAAGGTGAGACCGAGGTCTGATGGGTCAATTGGCCGTCAAAAGATGAAGCGCCGGGAGTTTTTGTTCGTCTCCATCTGCCCAGTGAAGTCGCGGGAAGTTGTTTTCTAACACGAGATCGCGTCGGAGTTTCCAACACAAAGTCAGATGGAAAGTGAGAACCGCCATCGCCATCCTTCAACTCCGGAAACGGATCTACTGGTATGATTTTTGCCGGGAGCGACATTTGGACTTTTTTCTGAAACGCTGCCGACGACGCAGTCACCGATTTCCTCGTCGACGCCCTTATATTTTTCTGGTGCAAAAACGAGGTCTCGGCCTGCATGTCCTGAGTTCTGAGTTTCCAGTACCGCCACAGCGTTCTAAACCTCAGATCCAGCAGCCGTGTATTAAAGTCGTCGGCGTCCCGTGCTTTCGTTTTAAGCTTGAACATGCGCATGCGCCAGATCCGGTACACGCGTTCGAGGCGCTGGAAATCCGAGTTGGTCAAGAAGGTCGAGGATTGAGAGTGCAGATCGTCCAGCTCGTATTTGGCAGTTTTCCATTTGTCAACCGCATTTTCGAGCATGGTTTGCTCAAACCTGGAGTCGGCCAGCCGGTAATTACGGGCAATTATGGTGTATTTATCAGTCCATCGGACCAAACAATCGCGCTGAATTGTCTCGTCCCGCTCAGCAATCATGGACTCAGCTGCTTCGTTGAGCTCTTCAACGTCTAGGTAGTTGTTGACCCATGTTGATAGATATTTCTGTAAAGTTTTTGACTTGGATTCTGCAAGATACTTGTCTAGTATAATCTTTTGCTGATTCTTCTTGCGACTGATTAGCGACTTTTTCCATACAGCCAGATACTTTATTTTTTGCCGCTTGGTCCAAATCTCGGCTGCTGTGTCTTCGTCTTGGATTATCTTATCATCTGAAATTATCAGAGCGTAAAAGGCTTGTTTTGAAATGCTGGTATTATAGATCTGGTCAGCTTTATCGCTCTGGGACTTGATCTCCTTAAAATGGCTCTTCCAGATCTGCAAAAAGTCTCTCGCTAAACGCGTGTTACGGTGAGTTTGGAATTGTTTGAACTGATCTCGCGTTCGAGAATCAAGTTCTTCTCTTCGTAAGCGCCAGTGGTTGAGAACCTCGATTGCCAGCTGAGTGTTCTTGATTTTTGAAAAGAAAACCAGCTTTTCCTCCAAGCTCCAAATTTTTAAATGTTTCGCAGCAAGTTCCTCCTTTTTCAGCGCCTCCATCTGTCTTGAACGGCAAGCTATCCGCCAAGCGTGGAACTGATTATAGCAACACATGAAATCTCGAAACCGGCGCGCTTCTTTGATCTGCAAGCTGCGCATTCTCCAAGCCGCAAAGACCTGTTTTTTAAGTTTTGTTGTAAAGTAGGATTCAAAATTATAGTAAATGTCATCGTAGACAGTTCGCCGTTTCCAGCACTCAAAAGTGTTCTTGAGTGCCAACCTGTTTGCAAATTCAGTCGCTTGGAGTTCCATGTCTTCAACTATTGAAAGCCGGTCAATCCATTGAATGAGAGCGTTGGATATCAGTTCTTCTCTGTCTGCTGAAACTGCAATGTCTTTTGCATCAACAATAGTTTTTGTGCGGCGGATCCAGTGATCGAGCCATTCACTGGCCAGCTGTTCATTATAAACAGTCGTGGCTCCCTGCTCGGTTTTCGCTTGATCCCACATCTCTAGTGCGTTCTGTTTGACGTTTCTCTCATACATTGAATTTGCTTTTGCACCTAGTTCCAATTGCTGGGCATAACAATCCTTCCATTTTGCAAAGTAATGCCTCCTTAGTACTGTATCCGCTGCCTCTTGATTCTTCAAAATTGATTTGTAGTTGAAAATCATATTTCCAAACATCCTTTGCTTTAATATCATTTGTCGCGCACTTTTAACCTGAGATTCTCGATATTTCACATATTGACATCGCTCGCGCCAAATTCGAAACGGGTCCCGCACTGAGTTGACAAAGTCGGTTTTCACAGCAAGCTGACTTTGTAGCATATCTTTGTCGTGTAGTACAACGTACGATTCATACCATAGAGACAGGAACCGTTCTTTGGTATTGGAATCAAAGCCTCGCAGCTTTTCGCGTAGGATTTGGTTATTTGCTTTTCGAAGTTCGCTGGCTGAGTAGGTCTTAAGATAAGTATTGATTCGATCAGACCAAGTAACCCCAGGAAAGTTGCATATATTGACAATTATGCTGAGACACGTAAAGTAGTTGTGATATCGTTCTGGTGTTAACTCGTTCTCTTCTGTAAATGCTTCGAAGGCTTTGAATAGATCCACAAAGTCCAAATCCTGACTACGTGATTTTGTAGAAGACTGATCTGCCAGACCAGCAATTATTAGCAATATCTCGACATCTACTCGTGTTAGTACCTAGATCTTAAGGTATGTGAGAAATATTTACCCATTTCTTGGAGGAGAGACTGCTCAGCGGCATGATTCACCACCGCACGACCGTGTTTCGTATCGCCCTTTCCAAATCCCAAAAACCCATGCTTTTGATCTATTCCCAATGCCGGGTCAGGCCCATTAATCTGCCTGTCATCGTCGCTTGAAACTGAGTTTGGTTCGTAACGCGTTAGATTTTGGATTCGGCGCCTGAGATTCTGAGTCTGTCGCTTCCGCGCAGTGCTAGGATTGAGAGGCATAGCTACTAATGTATAGCAAAAGAAGTCTTTTACATTAGTGAGTGAGCTCCAGAAAGCCTGCTTAAGAGACGCGTCTTATCCCTGAAGAAAAAGCTTGAGAGTGAGTATCCAACATGCACTTGGCCATGTCTCAAAACTTGGGAACTCAAGTTGGGACAAACACGAAATGTGGGTAAGGGCTACAGGTACCCGAGATCTGAGTATGGTGGCATGTCTCGCTTGACCCGGCCATGCTAGTTGACTTTTTCAACGCTTCTTGATTCAATTCTTGTTCAGAGTAGAATTGATTTGAATTAGAGGCAATTAGTGCATTTAGTGAGAGCTTGGTTCGAATTATAAGGACAATGAGGAGTTCTAGTCAATGTTCGATTCTAGGCAGTCTAGGATTGCTCGCAGCCGTGCTGCTGGAAGGAATTGCTGGAGTACGGGCCTTTCAGCCTCCTCAGGTTTTTGAAAACTTACATGCGCTACGGACAATTGACTTGACCGGTTCGTATGTGAAAGAGGCTGTTGTCATTGATGTCAAAAACACAGGCAGCGAGTCTGAAGACAGGTACTTCTACGCCATCAGATCTGAGGTGCAGGAAAAGATCGCAATCATTAAAGGAAAGGAAAATGGTGATACTGATCTTTTGCTAAACAAGTATACAGAGCAGGACTCTGAAAAGTGAGGTTTTCTGTATTTTATGCTACTGATTTAACCTGATAGTGGAATTGCATATTACGAAATCTTTCTGCCAACTGCATTGAACCCAGATGAATCAATCAGCATTCACCTTAACATTGCTTATGTCAATTCATTACACCCGTCTCCAACTTTTGCTGATCAATTGGATTCCCAGATCATCGCGTTTGAGGAATCACGATATGAGTTGAGTGCTTACCCAACTCTCAGCCAGCAACTCAAGATAATGTAGGTACAAACTTCAGGCGGGATCAATGCTAATCTTTAAGAACATATGGTTTAAGCGTTGAAGACATTACTTCTAGTGAGGACCAAATGCCCCAGCAAGATGGTGCTACTTTGATGTATGGCCCTTATGAAGATGTCAAACCTTACACTTCGGACATGATCACAATTACATTTGAGAGCCCTAAGCCATTGGCCAAGGCTGTCAAACTTGAACGAGATATCTGGGTCTCTCACTGGGGCGCAACTGCATCCTTTGAGGAAAGATATGATTTGCAAAACTTTGGAACAAGGTTGACAGGAAACTCTTTTTCTCGGATGGAGTACAACAAGAGAGCGGAAAAGTATAACTTGAACATTGCTTCTCTGAAAAGACTGGACTTCGTTCTGCCGCCCTTTGTGAGAGATCCTTACTATACAGATTTGGTGGGTAATGTGTCAACCAGTCATTTCAGAAGAGATGAATCTTTGTCGCTACTTCAAGTGAGACCTCGATTTCCTGTATTTGGTGGCTGGCACTATAATTTCACGCTTGGGTGGAACGCTGATCTCAAGCATTTTGTTAAAATGATTGCCCCAGAACGGTACTTGCTGAAGTTGCCTCTTGTGGACGGTCCTGGTGATGTCTCGTATAACCAGGTTACAATCAATATCATGCTACCGGAAGGAGCGCAGTAAGTTGGTCGAGCTTTACGAGAATGGCATTAACAACATTAGGGATATGGATGTCATCACATCTGTACCTTCACAGCCAGAGTTTTCAGTTGTCAAGAGCTATCTTGACTTTCATGGCAGGCCAGCTATCAAACTTAGCTACAACAACCTTGTCGACAATCACCGTACCACGGAGTTGTTTGTAAGTACCTTGGCTGAGTAGCTATATACAAAACCTAACAATCCAGATCTCGTACAAGTACACTACTCGAGACGCGCTTTGCAAGCCAGCCGCCATTTCAGCCGTTTTAGCTTGCTTCTTCACCTTGATTCTAATTCTTTCAAAAGTTGACATCAGCATTAGTCCTAAACGTAAATAAGCATATTATTGACTGGCGTGAATCAAAATCATGAATCTATAGCTTTGTAGAAAGCGGAGATGAATAAATAAATAACATGCTGGGGGCACGCACGGTCACTCAATGTTGTGCTCCTTTTTCAGATTCTCAAGATTCGCTTTCCGTGCCTCCAGGTCTTCGAGCGATCTGTTCATCTTGCTGACCGAATGAAACAGGACAACCAAGTATCGGCTTTGGAAGTTGAAGCCTGACAAACTGTCGTGTGCCGCCTTCGCGTCCATGACGTTCTCATACACGACGAAAGCTGTGCCTTTCGTATTAGGACCCGTTCCTAATCGAATCTGCCTAAATCCTGTTTGTTAGTATCAAAGCATTAACCAAGCAAAGAGATGGCAAAAAAAGACTTACCTGACCCCACCATACTTGCCAAACAACCCGTAGAGGTCTTCGGATGTGACATTGTATGACAGGTTCTTGACAAACAGGATCTGGTTCTCTTCTGGTTTGCTTCTCTAATCCACTGTTAGCAAATCTTTAAGATCGAGTGGTGAACTTACTGATGCCATGGTTTCCAGAGTATTTAGAGATGAGTCTGGTTGTTTGGATCAATCAGTAAATCATAAAAAGATGCTGTGAAAAAAAAAATGCAAAAAAGAAAAAAAATTGACGGGTACGGGGTTCGAACCCGCGCAATCTTTCGATTAGCAGATCTTAAGTCTGCCGCCTTAAACCACTCGGCCAACCCGCCTTTTTTAACAAGAAAAACTGAAAGTTGACTATATAAACTGATATTTCAATTTTAAGTATGATGGTAGTTTTTCTCAAGATTTATGTTATTTGTTAATATCCATGTTATTTTAGCTTTGCTTCATGTTATTTTGTAGTTTGAAATTTTTTCCAATTTTTTTTGTCTCATTTTTTGTCGTACCTTTGGCGCCGCATTTTATGCCTACTTTTCATTAAGAGAGTCATAGGGTTAATCTACTTTTCATTAAATGTATATACTACTACTATACATACAGAATCTGTCTTTTTCAATGTTTAATAGATATAGCGTTAACTAAGTAATCTTTGAATCAAGGCGGTAAGATTTTCTTTGCATGGTAGAGACGCTATGCCATGTATCAACTGTAAAGGCTCATGCTGAACAATTAATCTTCAGCCAGCCATTTATAGAAAACCAAAGGGTTCAAGTAATTCTCAGTTATATCTGCGTTTGGTTCCAAAAGTTGTAGAGATGATGCTATCTATCTTATGTTGAGCAGTGTTTCAATGGATTTGAGTTACGCTTCTGACAAGAAATTAGACAAGTAAAAGCCAATTTATGATATCATTCAGATGTGTTTAGAGTACTTTATTGAAATGAATCAAACCCTGAGCTTACATTCAGTGTGGGGCTGATGACTGGAAATGAAGTCAGAAGCAGCATGCAGGGACTTGATCCAGCCCGATCAACGACCACCCGCCTTATGGGTGCTCTATAGAAAGTCTCGTGCAGCCTCTACGAGTGTCTTATAGGCCGCCGTGGACTCTGCTGATTTTTCAGCTGTTTTGCTGGTCCAGCTGAACTCGATTTCACCGCCCGGTCCTTTTTTGCGTTTGGGCAAAGATCGATTTTGATGAGAAATCGAGATAAAGTTTTTTGAGGTTGTGTGCCAGCTGCAAGATCTCTTTGTACCTCGGTTCTTTGTGTCGTATACAAAGAATCACGATGCACCCGGCGTTCCCCCTTCAGCTAATTATAGTCAGCGCAGACGGAACACGGTAATACAATAGCTTGATGGACCCGAGACATACCCACATTTGGCCAGTCAATACGGGCGCCCGACATTGTGTGGCTTTGCTACATTGCCTGACAATGGCCTTGCATATGAAAAGTTTTTTTTTCCCTCTTAACGTCTTTTGTTCTTCAGGTCTTTTTCTTTCTTGAGGCACTCTCTCTCTCTCTCTCTCTCTACTTTCTATTCCCTAACTATTCTTATAGAGAATGTCTCAAAAGACTGCCAAGTTCATTCGAAAGGCGACTGCGACGTGGACGCCCAAAAGCTCGCCGTTGACGGCCCTGCTCATGGTGCTGCTCGTGACCACTGCCAGCGTGCCTCGCATCTACATCTGGATCGCCCAGTACCAGCAAAAGAGGCACCGCCAGAAGAAACAAAAGAGAGCGCTCAACGACAATGGCAGCCCTTACTTGCCGATGCTGCAGCAGCTGCACACAAGCACGCCCTGGTTTGGGCTGCGATCTCTTGTTCGGACGCAGGCTTCTCCCGACAGCGTGAGGCTGCCTGCCAAAGGAAATGGCGCTGTCTCGTTATCGGAGCTGGTGGTGGATAATGTTCCCTTGCTGGAAAACGGAACGTGGTCACTCATGCATCCTGGCCTGTTTTCGGGCCATTTGCAGACCATGTTTGCTTCGCTGCCCTCGGAAAGCGTCAACAAGATCTACTACGGCCGCCGATGTGTGTACTGGGACGACGGGTCGCTGGTGACGGCCGACTACTTGCTGCCGGACCCCAAGAGCGATTTGGAATGGGAAAAGCAGGCTGAGTACTGCCCACTGAAACTTGAAGACGACAAGTTCCCGCGCCCTCCGCGCTTGAGGTACCTGACGCCAGAAGAGATTGCTGGCAAGAAGAATGAGCCTGCTGAGAAGCCATTACTGGTTCTGTTGCACGGCCTGTCGGGTGGATCGCACGAAACGTATATCCGGAGCACAATTGACCAGATCTCACAGTCGCAGTACGGAGCTGAGGGGGAAGGGTTTGACTGCGTCGTGCTCAACTCGAGAGGGTGCGCTGGCACGCCAATCACGACGCCTCAGCTGTTCTGCGCTATCTGGACTGAAGATATCCGGCGGTTCATCAAACTGCTGCGATCTGAAGAAGACCCAAATAACCGCCGTCGTATTTACATTGTAGGCTTTTCTCTGGGTGCGTCGATTCTGTCCAACTTTCTCGGCCAGCAAGGATTTGAGACCTCCAAGCCCGAGTCCCGCGTAGACGCCGCCGTGGTTGTGGCCAACCCTTGGGACCTGAACCACTCCAACCAGTTCCTCAGCGACAGCTACATTGGGTACTATCTGTACTCGCCCGTCATGGCCAACAGCCTGGTGCGCCTCATGAACCGGCACCAACCCGGGCTCGGCCAAAGCCTTCCTGCCATCTACGGCGACTCGTACGAAAAGACGCAGGAGGTCAGCTCGCTGCGGGAGTTTGACGAGACGTTCACCGCGCCGTTTTTCGGGTTCCACTCTGCTCGCGACTACTACCGCAGCGCGTCGTCCGTTCACCGGCTACTTGAAATCCGCACGCCCACGCTCATTGTGAACGCCCTCGACGACCCCATTGTCCACAAGGACTGCATACCCTACACTGAGGCGTACTTGAACCCGTACGTAGTGCTGTCGACGACGTCGCTCGGCGGGCATTTGGGCTGGTTCACGCCGAAGGGCAACCGGCACCGCTGGTTTCCAGAGATGATTGCGTCGTTCTTTGATGCGTTTGATAACGTGGTGGATCATAGCAAGGAGGTGCCGAAACAGCTGCCAAAACGGCCGCAGCGGTTGATGAGGGGAGATCGGCTGGTTATGGCTGAGGCGGGAACACCTGTCATGGAGCAGGCATTTTGATTGTATTTTTTTTTTTTTTTTGAGGTAGTTTCAAAAGAGTAGGCAGATTAGATGATGGGTTTGAGTTTAATAGATAGAAAAGGTTTTTGTGTTACAAACATGAGTGCTGTGCACAGGCAACCGGTTCAGGTACACGTCCAGCCGGAATAAAAAAAAAATGGAAAGCGTCCACAGTTAGGACAAAACCGAATCTTTTAAATACCTTTAATGATCAAGCCAGGTTGCTGCTGTTTGGTTTAGTTTTCTTTAGCACCTTGTCCGCTTGAGATCTCGAACTGCCCACAGTTTGTGAACAAACATCACTTGGCACATTTGCTTCTTCTTATACATTTCAAACCATTAATCTCGGATTTGGTACTCAAGTTGAAAGCTTCTACAAATGTTTCCCGCTGCATTCTGTAATTCTTATAGATGATGGTCTTGAAAGTTCACAAGGTCTTCCCTTAGTTTTAGCTGTATAGAATAAGCTAGATATAGAAGTTAAATGGTTATATCAAGGACGGGCATGACACAAAGGGAGACTATAAGATGGTTTAAAAAAGGATGGAGGAGGTGAGAGTGATGGAAAACTGGTGTAGAATTGCCATTCAGTTGGATTTTGAAAGCAGGGACCAAGTAGGTTGAACTGCAACCGCTTTCTCTGCCTGGAGTGAGTATTTCAAACCGTCGGTTTGCTCCTCTATGCAGTGTTCTTTTTACTTTTTGGCAATGTCTTGCACGCCTTTCAGACATGACAATGTCGGGGCTCGGATAAAGTGCAAAAATGAAAACACAAACCCAAAAAACCTTACAAAGGAAAAGCCCACGCACCGGTGCTATTTAAAACTAGCCCCATGGCTCGTTTATTATTATTCTCTTTTGAAGCAAATAGATATATTACATTATATTTGAGTAGGAAAGCAAAAAAAAAAACAGCAAGCCTACTCCGCCGACACCCACTGCGTCCCGGCCCGGTCGTTTTGCTCAGCTTTGTGACTCTGCTCGCCCGACCGCGGCCGGCGCCGGTTCAGCTTGCCGCGCGCAAGGGTGATGCCCGCTGCCGCCGACGCCCCGCTCACCTTGCGCGGCACCTCGTCGGGGGCCAGCTTGCCTACCGACTCGCTCGACGCCAGCACGTAATGGTGGCTCTTCTTCTTCTGCAAACTGCTGGCGCTGGCGCTGGCCGCCGCCGCCGGCCGCGGCCGCAGCACGCCGGGCATGGACGACCCAGACGACACCGACGCGGCGTCCGAGACAGACATTTCGCTCTCTGACGCGCTCACGCTCAGCATGCCCAGCGCCGCCCCGCTGTCCTGCAGGTGCAGCTTGGCCATGCCCGACAGCAGCATGGACCGAGCTTGCAGCTCCTCCATTTCCTGGACCATGTCGGCTAGGATCTTGTCGCTCATCTTGCGCTGCTGCTGCAGCAGCTTGGGGATGCCCGCGCGCAGGCTCGCCGTGCTGCGGTGCCCGCTGCTTTCGGACGCGCTAGAGGGCGGGGCCGACGCCGACACGCTGCGGATCCACGCTGCTTCCTTGTCGGGAGCACTGAGCGACTCTCGAGATGCCGACGGGTGGGGGGATGATAGTTTTGTGGGGTGGGTGGAGCCGACCAGCGCAGAGTACTTGTTGGCCATGACTTCTGGCCGCAGCATGCGACGCACCGACGACGCTGTTCGTTTATGGTGGTGGGGGGGAGCCGGTGTTGACGACGACACGGGGGTTAGACTTATTGCGTCACTGTTGGACCAGTACACGTTGTCGCGCACGCTCTCCTCGGCCGTCGAGTACAAGCTTGATTCAATGGACGAGTCGTCCAGGTCAACTTGCGGTTTGTGTGCGGTGGAGGCGTTCGTTCCAAACGAGCTGACGGTCTCTGTGTCGCCAGTCACGCTTTCATCTTGTTCAGCCACGGCGTTTAGCCGTTGCCAGGCCGCTTGCTCCTGCTGCTCGAGGGTACGCACCTGCTGGCGCAGCACAATGCGCACGGCAATGGCGCGTCTGAGGTACGCCGACCAGGACCCGACAAACGCCAGCGCTTCTTCGACATTGGCGTCGTCCTCCCGAATGGTATGCACAGTGGTTGATCGACTTGGCCCGGTCGATCGCTGCCGGCTCGGCCGGTTGGGGGTGTACACATGCCTGTCTAGAATGGACGACCCCACCGACGTGGAGTTTGTGGACCGCCGCGTCGACCGCCTTGATTTCGACGACAGCCGTCGATTGAGCATGCGGGTTTCGTCCAAATCTCTTTGCAAGCAGTCCAATCGGCGATCGAGCTCGTCAATCTCACGCGTGCGGTACGAGTACTGCGACGGCAGGGTTGAGTAGGACGAAGAGGGGGACCTGCGCACCACCAGGGACTGCCTCGACCTGATTGAAAGCACCTCGCCGTTTGTGGTCTGCGTCAGTCCTGCGTGCTTGACGACATTCAGCGGCTGCGAGATCTGCGCTCGAATCGGGGGCTGCTGTTTTGGGGCGCGGTGGAGTCGGCGCCGGAAGGTCGTGCGGAACCGGGGCAGACGACGCCGGCGAAACAGGCGAATGAAAAAGTTTCGGATCGGCGAGTGCCTGAGACTCGCCATGGACGGCGACTTTCTCAGTGTCATGCTGGGAACGCGGATCTGCGACAGGGCCTCGAGTGAAGGCGTTTGCATGGGGCGGGGGTGATGAGGCCGTTCGCGAGAGTGAGACCGGTGGGACCTGCGCGTCGAGGTCTGTCTTGTGGCTGCGGCCGAGGCTGCCGCTGACGCTGTGGCTACCTCTGTCGGCTGGAGGTGCTGCTTGTACATGGCCGGTCTGTTTGAGAACGACGAGTAGGTTGAGGCGGACGAGTTTATGCGGGAGTAGTGGTGGTGATGGTAGTGATGATGGTAGTGGTTAGTGGACGGCAGGGTAGAGGGCGACATTGGTCTGTCCGAGGACTGGATGATGACTGGATTGCGGTTGGGCGCGGGGTGGAAGAGCTTGATGAATCGCGAGTGGGCTGGGTCGTCTATTTCGTAGGAAGGCGACTGCTGGCGCTGCGCTAGATGCTCTACGGAACCCGCTGGCAGCTGAGCAGAGTCTAAACGCTTGCGACGGGGCATGGTTGAGATGGAGAAGGAGAAGAAGAGGAAGGGAGATGTTTGACTGATGGTAAAAAACAGAAATGGCTGGCCAAGGGATGGTGTAACGACAGGAGACAAAAATAACTTTTCTGTCAATGTTACAGACAAGAAGCGACATAAATACCCAAACCAAGCCTCAGTGGGGGCAGCAAAAATAAAATGGCGGGACAAAATTAAAGCAGAAAAAAAAAAGGGTTTCGTGCATGAAGATTGCATGGAAAATTACTATTTAAGGTTAGACCACCATGCTGGGTAGCCGATGCCAGCCGCATTAGGCAATCAAGGGTTGAGATTGAGTTGAAATTTTTTAAACCTGCTGGAGATATCGAGATCCTTGGTGGTTTGATGGTGATTTCTGCGGTGAGCAGCGGTGGTATTTTTCATGTCTACTGGCCGTGGGAAAGGTCTTTAGTTTCTGTGGTTGCGGTGGAATTCAGGCAGATCCCACTTGACGCTTTTGTACTTTGGCTCTGAAACATTGTTCATGTACGTAACCTAATTCATGAATGAAACAACGGTCATGACATGTATACATTGAAGGTGCTTGAAACTAGTCAGAACACTGTCATATATCTTTTGCCTTTACAATCTCTAAATCTCTGCGTTGGGTCTTGAACAAGGCTGCAAGTAGAGTCCAGACAATTTTGCTTTATAAATGGCCTTATAAATGGCCAGTTGTCATCTTTTTGATCAAAACTAGATCAAGTCCAAAAGATGGCGTGGGTATATACTGTAGATGGAATAGTCAAGAGTTGCAACATTATTTCATTTCGCTATAGTATATATTGGAATGCGATGCAAGAAATATAGTGCATGATGGAGTGATGCGATGGAAAATAACTGTTTAATAGTGTTTGTAGAGTAAAAAGCTTCCCATTGTAATCAAGGTGCTTTCTATGGCTTTGCACTTTTTATGACCCAAGAATGCCTAAATATGCCCAATGTTTTTAGTGGTCCATTTGCCTTGGTTGTTTTGATGAGCATTTCTGTTGCATATCACGGAATAGCTCGAGGCCAAGGTAGAAAAGGCTGTGTAATAAGCAGTTTCTAATTGGGTTTGTTTAAAAGCCAAACATGGATTTCTTTTGATTGAGCAATTTCACTTGCTCATGTTCATTTAGGAACAATTCATTAAATATCTGGTTTGAATGGCTTAAAGGCTAAAGCAAAGGCAAATCTCAATCTCTGTAACATCTATATCTTGAGCTGAAGGTACTGAATATTTTTTGATTACAAGTTTTGGAATGACAAAAAGGTTTCCATAATTCAAAGGTAATTTATATAAAAAACAATCATGAATAAAAGACTTGATTTTTAACGGTTTCAACAATTAGTGATGGCAATGATGATTTATGGTCCATGTGTCACAAACACAAATAGCCAACTGCTCCAAACAACAAACAATAATATCTTTCATGTCTTTTTTCTTTTATAGCCTGCTCCAATTCTTATAAGTCGAGCTCTTGCTCGTGTCAATTGTTCAAACGTCTTTACCCTTTACCAAGACATGTAATTCTTGCTTTCTATTGAACTTTGTAGATGCTTGGCTGTTTTCTGTAAACCACCACCTAGATCTTTATTCAGACAGCGACTTGAATGGAAATGAGCGGGAAAGATGGTTTTATTTGTAGAGTGGTATCATAAGATATATTCGAATGTACTTGAACGAGAAGAAAAATGATTAGCTTTAAACGTATTGATAATCACTGAGCATCTCATTCATTTCTTGTATGGTGGCTAAATCAGTCCCTGGCACCCAACTAGCTGGCCATTCCACCACCTTCCATGTATCCAGCAATCAAAATCCAATCATAAACTCAACTCTTTTTTTGCTCTACAATTCACTCTTTATTCAATCATGTCTGCTTTCACCGGGATAAGCCAAGGGCCGTTCAACACTACAAAGTCACGTGACTCAACAATCCCCAGGGCAGGTTGAAGCGGACCCAAATAGTCGGCACATCTGCTCCATATATATATAAATGGATTTCATCCATGGTTTTTTATATGCGATGGGCCTATTCCAGACACCTGCGATTAAGCTTAAGCTTAAAACAGCCCTGAACGCTTTATATATTATAGGTAATAAGATTGTTGGTATATATAGTCGACACCAAAATGGCCCATTTTCTCTCACACAAACACTAAACACGGCAGGTCCATCCGGATTTTTCATTTTTTTCAGCCCAGGGTCTCCAGTGCCATTTCGTGATCTGATCAATCTATCTATATACACCACCATCTATTGATGATCTTCTTGTCTAGTTATAAAAGTCCTCTGTTCTATATATCTCAAGCCCAGCGGTTGTTGAGATCCCTCATTTATATGGTGTCAACAGGTAGAGAGTGCCTTGACACTCTGTTTTATATACATCGCAAGGACATGCCTTTTTGTGACTGGACTAACCTCTTTTTAACCTGTTTATAACCACATTTTCTTGTTAACCATGCAATAACCATTTTGATATCTCAACCCCAATAGATTTTCATGGTTAAGAATGCAACGTCTTGATTCCCAATCTGGTTTAGCGTCACTTTAATCTATATATCTTCGCTCAAACAGCCCAACAACCCGAGTCCGGTTGAACCACCGATACAATGATTGATACAATAGACAACGCGTCCATGACAAGGCCAAATAAGACACAAATACGGAAGGTAGATGCTTTTCCAATTGATCACACTTGGTTTGGCTGGATCATGATGGTTTGAATTCATAAGAAGGGCATTTCTATCCGTAGTACCATCATCATCCTCTCCATATGGGCTTAAAAGTTGACTGCCAACATATATGGTATCCATGTATACATGTATCCATGTATACACATGGAACCACCAATAATATCACATTCGATAAGTAAGTAAGCCTAGCTATATCAACAACATGTGTGTTGTGTATATATATATACACAACATTCGATAAGTAAGCAACCACCATTTACTTGTAAGCAACCACTAAACAAGAGTAAGCAACCACTATACAAAAGTAAGCAACCACATTTTCAATGTATAATTAATGCACCACTTAATATAAGTAATATTCCATAGAGATATATATCAGTAAAACAATCTGACATGAGCCCTGTAATCTCAACTTTATCACCATACATGCCATAGATGCCATCTATATGCCGTATAATAAGGTTTGCTTATAATTTTGAATTTTCGTCTGTTTTGGGTCAGTTCTCAAAGTGGCAAGTACAGCCAACCTCAATATAGCAGGGGACCTTACCCTGGCATTTCAACAGCTGCAATACCATACAAATATCAATGGACCCCTCAAAACGCTCTTGAGCTGAATTACCCGCCCAGCTGCACTTTGCGTCCCCCTCTTCCCCATAGAAATGCTGGTTTTGGCAATTCAATGCGTAATAAAATTTATCGGCTCGACTGGACAAATCTATCGTGCTGATATATTAAAGATTTTTATCTGGGCTTCACCAGACCAGAGAGAAAACAAAAAACAAAAAAAACATTTCACTAAGCTTGTGGTGGTCTCCGTCTTTCGACTGGACTTGGCCTTTTCTTTATATATCAAACAAAAAAATATATAAATATCCATTGATTTTCCCTCTTGTTTTGCCCATTTCCTCTCTTTATCACTTTCTCTTATCTTATCATCTATATACATATATATACACACACAAAATGGCCCTCCACCCTCTTGACCCTTGTACCCCAGATGAGATTTCCATCACCTCGGCCCTCATCTCAGCCTCTCTCCCGGGCAAGAAGCTCGACTTTCGTGTAGTCGACCTCAATGAGCCTCCCAAGGCCGCCGTCCTGGACTACCTGGTCGCTGAAAAGGCAGGCACCCCTCTGCCATATATTGCCAGAATCACAAAGGCCTACTACACCATTGTCGGCGTCAACACAACCTACAAGGCCTTTGTCGATGCTTCTGCAAAGAAGATTATCAAGATTATCGAGCTTCCCGAGGGCGTCCAGGCCCCGCTCAATGCATTTGCCCTGGCCCAGCTCGAGGAGTACTGCCTCAAGCACCCCGTCGTGGTCAAGGAGGTTGAAAAGCTCAAGCTCCCCAAGGGCTACTCGGCCATTTGTGACCCCTGGATTTACGGAACCGACACCGCCAATGAAAAGAGAGCATTGGTCCAGTTTTACATGTACGTGATGCAAAACGACCACCCCGAAACCAACCACTACTCGCTGCCTCTCAAGTTTTCCCCCGTCTTTGACATTACCACCAATGAGTTTGTCCGCATGGATTACCTGCCCGCGGGTATTGACGAGACCTTTACCGACACCCAGGAGTACAAGGTCTACCCCGCTGTCGAGTACGCTCCCGAGCTCACGGGCATTAAGCCCCGTCCCGGTCTCAAGCCCTTGATTGTCGAGCAGCCCGAGGGCGCTTCCTTTTCCACCAAGGGCAATGAGGTCGAGTGGCAGGGCTGGACCATGCGCGTCGGTTTCAACTACCGTGAGGGTCTCGTCCTGTACAATGTCAAGTTTAAGGATAATGACTTGTTTTACAGAATTTCCCTCTCGGAAATGACGGTGCCCTACGGTGACCCCCGCCGCCCCTTTCACCGCAAGCAGGCGTTTGATCTCGGCGATATTGGCTTTGGTGCCTCTGCCAACCAGCTCTCTCTGGGCTGCGACTGCCTCGGCTCCATTCGCTACTTTAACGGTGTCGTGTCTGACCCCAAGGGTGCCCCCGTCAAGCTCCAAAACGTTATCTGCATGCACGAGCAGGACGACGGTTTGCTGTTTAAGCACATGAACTACAGAAACAATCTGGCCTGCGTCGGCCGCCAGCGCGTCCTTATTTTCCAGACCATTGCCACTGTCGCCAACTATGAGTACATTGTCGAGTACATTTTCGACCAGGCCGGTGGCATTGACATTAAGGTCAGAGCCACTGGTATCCTGTCCACCATGCCCATTGAGGACGATATCGTTGTGCCCTGGGGCACCATTGTCGGACCCGGCGTCGTGGCTGCCTACCACCAGCACATGCTCTCCTTTCGTCTGGACGCTGCCATTGGTGGCCACAAGAACACTGTCATGTACCAAGAGATTCAGACTTTGCCCAAGGACGAGCGCCTCAACCCTTACAATGTCGGCTACATTTCCAAGCCCACATATGTTGAAAAGTCTGGCCATTTGGACCAGAACCCCATGGACCACCGCGAGTTTAAGATTATCAATGAAAACAAGATTAACCCCATCACCAAGAAGCCCATTGCTTACAAGGTCACCATGCCCACCGCCCAGATGCTCATTGCCGACTACGACTCGTTCAACTCGAAGCGCGCCCGCTTCGCCACCCACCCCTACTGGGTCACCAAGTACCGCGACGAGCAGCTCTACGCTGCCGGTGAGTTTACCAACCAGTCGCAAGCTGACGGCGGTCTCGGGGTCTGGGCCAATGGCGAGGACAATGTCCGCAACGAGGACCTGGTGCTGTGGCCCACCATGGGCTTTACTCACAATCCCCGACCCGAGGACTTTCCTGTCATGCCGGTTGAGATTCACATGATTCACATTAGACCTTCGGGTTTCTTTGACAAGAACCCGGCGCTGGACATTCCCAAGCCCAACCAGGCTACCAGCAAGTCGACGCTGATTGCCGCCGAGGCCAGCTCCGACTGCTGCAAGATTTAAAACGACATTTTTTTTTACATAAAAACCACAGGGTCACGTTATAGCATGAATTGAAAAAACACTACACATGAACTTTACAGGCTTAATGGCACAAATCCACGGCTTTGAATTTGTGGACACGGCTGACAAGAGGTCACGGCCAAAGCCACAAGAACCATTGATTGTAGCCACTTTGTGTAGAAAGTTTGAAAATCGGGTCTGGCCCTGGCATATAGACTTCTTGACCCAGCATCGGGCCACAGTGCTGCAACAAAAAAGGGCAGAGGGTAGTTTGGCAGGAGAGCGGGTTGCGCAGGTGAGTAGGAGCGATTGGCTGACTTTTTTTTTTTTTTTTTTATTCATCAAAAGTAGATACGGTCCAACGCTTTGGGCCTTATAGATTTCGGGTTTTGCATTTTGCATAAGAAGGCGCAAGGAGTGGAGATCAACCAGGCTGGTGATGGCATTTTTGATTACTTGAATGCAGGCTTCTATCCAGGGTTGACGAGTATAACATAAATAGGGTCTTTTCTGAGCGGATCTAAAGGGTCTTGAAAAGCGGTGTCGTGATTATATATGGTGGAGAAAAAAAGGCAGGCATCATCTGGACATTCTCCACTCCACAAACTCTTTCAGCACCACGCTCTCTGCCACCTTGGCGCCCTCGGACCCCGTCAGCTCGACCAGGTCCAAACTAGCAGCGTGCGCTTTATAAGACAGGCGGTACGCCGTGCTCGGCGCCGCCGCCGTCTCGTCCTCACCAGAATGATCCAAAACAGCCGTTTTCAGCCACTCCAGCACCGCGCTATAAAAGGACACACACTCGTTCCCGTTCCACTTCTCACCGCTCCCACTGCTGCTCATGGTCGAGTTGAACACCAGCTTGGGAATGTCCCCGGTCTTGAACGTTTCCACCGCCTTGACTCGGCCCCCGTCGTCTCGGAACCCGTACACAATCGTCGGCACGCCAATCAGAAAGGACTGCGCCCACGACTTGAGCAGCTTGAGCTCGAAGCTGGACGCAGACTTGGAATTGGTTATTACCCGGCTGGTTTTAAGCTCCAGGTAGTGCGCAAGAGTGTCGGCCTCGCCCCCACCAGCCCCGTCCTCGCTGGGGTCGCCTTCTGTCGGCAAATAGTCTAGAACGCAGTCCACCTCCGCCCCCAGCACCACCTTGGTCTTGCCCACCCCCGTCCGCACCACCGTGCAGAACTCCGCCACATTGTCCACCACGCCGCTCTTCCTCTCCTCGATCTCGGCCCGGCTGGCCTCGGCCCACGGCTTGGCCAGCGTCGCCAGCGCCTCGAACTTGTACCCCCAGTACGACATGACCTTGTCGCGCTCCCCCATCTCCCGCTTCTTGGCCTGCACAAGCCCGTGGTCCAGCTCCATAAACAGCTGCCCATCAAACCTCACCACGTTGATGTCCACGTCCTCGCCCCTCGCATACGGCAGCGTCAGCAGCCGGGTCATCACGCCCCGGTACGTCACAATGTCGGCCTTCACCCGCTTGCCCTTGTTCTGCTCCCGCTCGTACCACACAAGCGCCCGCAGCAGCTCGTCAAGGTGCTTCGCCACCCCCTCGTCCCGCTCCACAAACTCAGAATACCCCTGGTTCAAGTCCGCCTGCCCCCCGCCGCTCACCTCCGTCTCGGCAAAATAAAAGTACCGCATCGACCCTCGCGACCCCACCGTTTGCTGGCCACTTACGTCCGTCGAGTACACGGCAATCTCTTTGGGCTGCCGAAGCGACGACTTCTGGCTGCGCCCACTTAACGGAAATTGCATTGGTTTTTTTAATGGATAGACAAGTAATCTGATGAATGTTTTTGATTGTAAATGTATAGAAGTTGCTATTTTATTTTTTTTTCACCCCGTTACGTAATGCACGTGACTAGATGGATGCGCGGCTGGTCTGATCACTCCCGCGTCACCTTCTTGAAAACGTGCCGGTCTTCGGTGCTCTTCATTGAAGCCGAGTGCAGGGCCTGGTTTGTTAGCTGTTGGTTCTTTTTCTTCAAGTTCAATCGGCGTAAAGCTACTTACTCTGTACTGGCGCTTGGCCACTTTCTCGGGCGTTTTCTCGTTCTCCGGCGTTTCAGGGATCGGGGCCAGCGCGTCGTTGCCCGGGATATTCTGGGTCGGCACCACTATGGGCTCCTTGCTGGGCCGCCGGCTGAACGCCTGCTGGTCTATAAAATGTACCGTAAAGCCCAGCAGTTTCTTCGCCTTGGGGTCCCAGAACATGTACACCTTGTCGCCCTCCTGCAGAATGGCCCGGTTGCCCGACCGGATCGGCGTCTCGTTGATATAGCACCCGTTCGTGGACGTGTCCGCCAGCCACACCCGACAGAACTCTTGGCTGTTCGCGTCGTCCCCTTCTTCCTGGTAGATCACACAGTGCTGTTTTGACATGCGCGAGTCGTCAATCGCAACGTCCACATTGCAGCTCGGCACCCGCCCAAAGACTATCTTGGTCTGCGTAAAGTAAATGTCCCGGTGCGGAATGCTCTCGCCTAGCGTCTGGAAAATCATCCACGTGCCCACAGGGAAGTCTGTGCTTTGGGAGTCAACATCCAAGTCACGGACCACGGAAATAAACGGCCCGCCTTGCAGAGGTGACGAGTGGTGTAGCGACGACTGCATGATCGACGAGTTCACGTCGTTCGGGTGCTGCGAGCACTGCATCTTTATCACCTGCTCAATGTCCTCACCGTCTTTATCTGACTCCTCGCCGTCTTCCTCCATGCGGTCTTCGTCCAGAACCGGCACGTTTCTGCTAAGCAGCGACGACTTGAGACCCTTTTCGGCGAGCTGCGGCACGATCGCCGTAGAGGGAACTTCCTCGTCGCGAATGTCCTCATTCTCCTTGCCCTTCTCCTGCACTTCCAGCTGGCTGAGACTGCGGCTCAGTGGGCCCGCAGATGCCACTTCAACCGAATCGCTCTCAATATCGCTGCCCTCTAGAATCCAAGGCAGTTTCAACGCCTCTGCCGCCGACGGCCGCACTGTGGGATCGACCTGCAAGATCGATCTAATAAAGTTGATGCCCTCCTCGCTGACCATGTGCTCGCGCAAAATATCCGTCGAAAACTCGCCGTTGAGAATGCCCTTGTACAGCGCCTGCTGAGTGTTCTGCGGGAACGGCAGGTACCCAGTCAGTAGCACGTACAGCATGCACCCGATGCTCCAAATGTCTACCTTGTCAGAGTATACTATCGACTTGGTATTGTCGTGCTTGCGTGCCAGCACCTCTGGGGCAAGGTATGCCAGCGTGCCGCAAAACGTCTGCAAGTGCGTGCCTGATTTCGCAATCTTGGCCAGCCCAAAGTCAGACACCTTGACAATTACAGGCTCGTCTTGCGCAATCAGAATATTGTCGGGTTTGATATCGCGATGCGATATACTCATGGAGTGCATGTACGTAACAGCAGCAAACACCTGGCGCGCAATCTCGCGCGTGGCATCCTCTGGGATTGGGCCGTTGTTTGTCACAAAGTCCATCAGATCGCCGCCATCCACCAAGTCCATAACAAGATAAAAGTTTCTTTCATCTTCAAAGAATGCTTTCAAACTCACAATGTTTTCATGCTGAACTTTTTTCAAGATGTCAATCTCCCTCTGGACCGCCATGCCATGCATGACTTTTTTCTTGTCAATGATCTTGACGGCATAGTGGTCACCCGTTGACCGTTCTACCGCGCGCTTGACCACCGCAAACGCGCCCTGACCCAGCACGCCAGATCGCAAGTCGTAAAACGCGTGGATCCCATTCTCGGGTGTAGTTTTCGACCGGCGCGGCAGGAACACCACAAATGTTATCATGTCCTCGGACACTCCCATGCCAGCTGAGATCTCGTCGCCTTGAGCTAAAATATAGCCTTGCCCCTTGGTCAGCTTGATTCGATTCAGCATCGTTCCGTTCGTCGACACGTCTTTGATCAGCACTGTGTCGTCTTTTCCATTCTATTTTTGTCAGCTTGGCCAAACATCTTTCGTAAAGTACCTACCACCCAGATCACAAAGTGCACTTTGGAGATCCGCTTCGAGTGACCCAGCCACACATCGCACTGCTTGTCTCGCCCAAACTTCCACTCCTGTTTGCCGAGCTTTTCGTGATTTAGCACGACCTGCCCTCCGAGATCATGCGTCGTGCACACCAACCGACACAGTTCTTTCGAGGCCGCGCCATCCGGTGCCGGTGACTGCACGCTCTGTTCCGACATTCCTTTTTGACTTGTGAATATATCTAAAGAATGGGTTTCTTTATCCTTTCGTTGAAGGTCAACCGATGAAAGGTCAGTGGTGGTTCTGGTCATTACGCGCCAACCCAAAGTTAACGCGTTTCAGGGTTTTGCTGACCGGGATGCCGTAATCAATTACGTCACTCTGTGCCTCCAGCACGTGTACGGCGAGACTTTGACTCGAGGTCAACGACGCCCGGCCATTCCTCTTTCGCAAGCCTTGACCGGCCTGTTCTTAGACAAGAAGGGACTCCGTGGTTTTAGAGATTTAAAGTTACCTGCACAGATGCCCACGGAGACATACATCGCAACTGGCGCCGCCCGCGCTTTGCCGAAACGAAGGGCACCTGCTTATGCTTACAGACTGTTGGCCACCCTCGTCGTTATTGTCGTGGCGGTGGTCTTTGGATCGTGCTCGTTTCGGTCTATAGGTACGTACGTTCGACCTTCAAGGGTTTGCTAACATGAACAGAGACTTTATTTGAAAGTCAAAAATGGCTGTTTACGCCGTCTGAGTCGAGATACGTTGTAGTACTTGATGCAGGCTCAACTGGGTCTAGAGTACATGTTTACGAGTTTTACCCTGGCAAGGATGCACCGGTGCTTTTGAGCGAAGTGTTTGAGCTTACAAGACCCGGGCTTTCGCACTACCCTGACGATCCTGTGGCTGCTGCGGAGAGCCTTGATCCATTACTAAGGCTGGCACTCCAGACTGTTCCCAAGCATTTACACTCTTTGACGCCGATAATTCTAAAAGCGACAGCCGGCCTACGACTGCTAGGGCTTGAAAAGAGTTCAAGCATCATTAAGAAAGTTGAGCAGCATATTACACAAAACTTTCCATTTCCGCTTCCCGCTGGCGGCGTTTCGATACTAGATGGCCAGGACGAAGCTGTTTATGCATGGGTGACGGCCAACTATCTGCTGGGCAATTTCAACTCGACCAAAAAAAGTGCAGCAGTGTTTGACCTCGGTGGGGCGTCGACCCAGATTGTCTTTGAGCCTAATAGCGCTTCTGGTTTGCACAGGGACCATAGATACGACATGACCTTTGGGAACTTGACCTACAGCCTTTACCAGCATTCACATCTGGGCTACGGCTTGATGGAAGCCCGCAAAAAGGTTCATAATGCCGTCATGCAAAAACATTTACAAGCGTCCCAGGCGAAAGTCGGCCCGGTCATTAACCCTTGCATAGCCCCCGGGTTGAGCCGGTCAGTTATGGTGGACCCATACTTTCTCGACTTGGAAGGTCCACCTTTTGCCGTAACTATGACCGGGCCCGACGTTGCCGACCCGCTTGCATGTATTGCCATTACTGAGACCATTTTAAATATGGACGAGCCGTGCCTGTTCCAGCCGTGCTCGTTCAACGGCATCCACCAGCCGTCTATCGCCGCCTCTTTTGCTGGTGAGGAGCTCTACATTTTTTCGTACTTCTACGACCGCACGTCGCCGCTAGGCCTGCCGCGCAACTTTTCGCTGTCGGAGCTACAGCGGGTCATCACCGACGTGTGCTCGGGGCCTTCTCATTGGACACGTGCGTTCAGCGAGTCGGCGAGCGATTTTGACGCTCTGTACGACGAGCTGTTTGGGCGGCCGGAGTGGTGTCTAGATCTGTCGTTCATGCTGTCAATGCTGCACAAGGGGTATGGCATTCCGCTGGACCGCAACGTGACCATAGAAAAAAAGATTGACGGGCACGAGTTGGGCTGGTGTTTAGGCGCGTCGTTGCCGTTAGTAGACTTTAAACTTTGAGGACCGCAAGGCGCCGGGGTTTCCTTTTGCATTTTGATAGATTTTAATGAACTCAGTTCAAGTAGTTTCTAGAGTACATGTCTTTGTTTCTGTTTGCCTTAAGAATGGTAGTAAGATCTTACGCATGGTCTTGCTCAAAGAGTTCAATCTACACTTGCCCAACCGCCACAACTTGAGCCTGAGGACTTTACAAATTTAAATTTCTGGAAAGATGTTATTGCCGTACATTTCATACTTTTTTCTATCATGAAAGCCTTTAACTTTAAAAATCTTTTTGCGGGGAAGGAACAATCCCTAGTTAAGAAGCTGGAGAAAGTAAAGTTTATTCTGAAGTTACCATCAAGAGAGAACTTGCCCACTCCGGAAATTTGAGCACAAACACAAAAAGTAGGAAATAACTATCCAAGAAAGATGAGCCAGTAAAAGAAAAAGATGGAAGAGAGAAAAAAGCTTGAGGCACAAGTCTTGTCCTTGCCGTGCTTGCTTAGAGTTCACCAGCGTTTCACCAGTTTCCTTCACAGTAGGCCGACCGACGGTCGGCATTCTCATCATATCTTAAAAGTTTCCAACTGCAGTAATATCGCACACAATAGCACAATTCATGGAGTATAAAAGTAGGTCTATTTCTCTGCTTTGAACATTCTTTTCATCATCACAATCAATCCAATATCCTTTCTCAAGCCTTTCATCTTTTGAATCTACCCAACCAACTACTACAATGAAGTTTTCTGCTGTTATCGTTGCCATTGTTGCCGCTGTCTCGGTCCAGGCCCAGGAGCTCATGCCCAGCTGTGCCGCCCCCTGCGCCTACATTTTGGAGAGAACCGGCTGCGGTCCTCTTGTCCCCGAAAACGTTGGCTGCTTCTGCGCCAGAAAGGACGCTATCTACGGCGACATGCAGAGCTGTCTGATGAATGACTCTGGATGCACCTTGCGTGACATGATTTCCATTCGCCAGAAGATTCGCTCCATGTGTTGAGCGTTTTAGACGCACTCTTACAGGTCTAGCTATTGTACTCGACCTAATGTTTTTTGTAACACAAGCCAGTGTCTCAATTTAATTCTTTTATTCATTTAACTATTTTCAACTTTGACAAGGCCAGTAAAGTAGAATTTTTAGAATAACTTTGATATGATATTGTAGAATTGTAGTAAAAAATGGGTAGCTCGAGGCTTTGGTAGAAGCTAACTATTAGGTTAAGCTTTTTGCAAACTGATACTATGCTTCAAGGTATTTATTAGTTTATTGATGAGCTCAAACTTTACTATAAATTTTACCATTATCAATGAGTAGTACTGATTCTTACTGCCATCTGCCATTTAACTTTGCAGTGCTCACTCTCTTGGTACAGCGAGATATCACAAACTACCCTTGGTACGCATCAACCACTGAAATTTTGAAATCAGGATATCAACTGCAGCCTTCTATTACCATTCAAGCCTTAAAACTTGATCATGAATGATTTTTTACGTTTTTCAAAGTTGAAATCATGGACCTAGAAATACCTGTCTCGACATGACCACAATAAGTGGGATCACAGCCAAATCTTTTTGGTCCGAGGCCCAGCCCTATCCCCCGCATGACGCCCTACACTTTGTATTATTTCCAGTCCTCCAACCCTCGTCCTGCCTACTTTTCCGACCATTCTCTCGCTGTTTGTGTTTAGATTTTGAGTACACGTATTGAGTATCAAGTATGAGCATCCCAGAGTATTATCAGCCCGCTCCTAGGGGCATTACCCTCTACACCGCCGGTACGCCCAACGGCTTCAAGATTTCAGCGGCCCTCGAGCTCCTCCACTTGCCTTACAAGCTGGTCAACGTTCAACTTCTCAAGAGCGTCCACAGGCAGCCGTGGTTCTCAGAGCACATTAGCCCCTCCACCCTGATCCCCGCGCTGATCGATATTGACGAGACCGGCGAGCAGGTGCGCCTGTTCGAGTCCGCGGCCATCTTGATGTACCTCGCCGAGAAGTACGACAAGGACCACAAGATCTCGTTCGAGCGCGGCACCCCGCAGTACTATGAATCACTTGAGTGGATTCATTTCCAGACGTCGGGCGTTGAGATGCTGCAGGTGCCCGCAACGTTCCAGACGCTGTTCATGAAGAAACGGAAAAACCCTCAGTTCATTGCGCAATATGCAAAGGCCTCCCAGCTCAAGTATGAGGTGCTCGAGACCCGGTTGGCCAAGAACGGCACGGGCTTCTTTGTGGGCGACCATTTGTCGATTGTGGATATCGCCGTGATGAGCTGGGCCATGGTCAGCCCTGCCTTGAACATTCCGCTCGAGGAGAAGTTTCCTCTGCTGAATGCCTGGTTGCACAAGATGGCTGACGAGCCTACCATTGCCAAGGCATGGTCCATTCCTACGCCGTTCCCGCAGTTCAAGAAGAGCTTTGCTCTTTCTCATATTTAACTTTGTTCGCGCCTAGGTACGCTATTTAACCCAATGCACAAAACGTCATGGACAAAAGTAGCTAAACGAGTAGTTTAACTTTTGCTGCGAAAATGAGTTTAGTCTAGAAATTCCACACGCCAGAGTATAGTATAAAGCCTTGTCTCTCTCTAAATTCATTACGAAACTGTGTTCTATGGAAGCCTTTTGTGTCGATGGCGGAAGATAACATGGCATGCAAGCAATAAAACAAAAACAGAAGAAGCGAGTGTCACTTTAAACACCTCGCTATAGCACTTGTTGCCCAGCGCACACTCGCGGCTGCCCAGGTCAGTGATGATCGAGTTGCCATCGTAGATTCGGCCAAACAACTGGTTGAACACGTACGCCGTCGGGATGGGGGACAGGGCGAGAATGCCCCAGTTTTGGCTGAAGTTCTTCATTCCAAAGGCGTCCCCAATGATCATGGGGTAGGCGCCAATGCACATGCCGTACATGAGGCCGGTGCACACTGAGATGACCCATAAGTGGATAGACGAGGTGACAAGCAGCCCGCATGCCTGGGCAATAAAAGCAAACGTGCCCGCAACAATTAGCATCCAATCTCGCTGCATCCGCAGCTTATTTACCAAGAAATCTGAAAACGACCCGCTGCACAGGCGGCCAGTGAAACTGCTCAGCGAGATGATGCCCACATGAAACGATTGCGTGTTCTGGACTTGTGCCAAAAATGCCTTTGCGTCTTCCATTGTATTAGCCCCGTCTGGGACATGGGAATGGTCAGATGCAAGTAGTGCTTTGACAACGTAGCCACAGGAATATATATACATTTGGCCAGTACCCGCCAGAAGACCCATAATTAAAAAGTGGTACCAGAACAGCGAGCTTCTGAACATTTGGCGGCCCTGGAGCTCGGTGGCAGGCTTGGCATTATTATGAGTGTCAAATCTGGGTTGTCGCGTCGGGTCCACCATTTCAATATTAGACCGCAGATCACGAGGGCTGCTGTCACCCTGCAGGGATGCGTACGGCTGAGACACAAACTTGATGAAGAAAAAGCAACAGAAAAGCGTGATTACTGGCAGGTACGTCAAGATGCGCAAAAGACCATACGTGTCGCCTGGGCAAATGACGGCAGACACCTGGGCGAGCACAAATGCACTGAGGCCAAATGCGGCCATAGGAATTGAGGTTGCAAAGCCTCTCAATTCGGGAAAATTAACGGCCGCACACTTGACGACGGCGGACAGAATGAAGGTGCTGCCGCCGCCAACAGACAGCAGCGCAGACGCAATTAATGCAAAAGATGAGATTTTTTCGACGTACGCCTTCTTGACCACAGAATAGCCGCAAAAGATGAGCAGGGCGCCAATGATGATTGACAGGGAGGGCCCGCGCTTGTCGACGAGTGAACCTGACACAGGGCCGGTCAGCGCTGACCCCAAACTGCCAATGAGTCCTATTGTGGACGTCTCAGTGACTGAAAATTTCAGCTGCGATGCCAGTTGTGGGGCGTACGCAGAGTATAGGTATATTGTTCCACTAGCGAGGCCTTGAAATATGGTTAGCTTGGATTTATAGTGCAAAATAATTCACAAAAGCCGTATACCTGACAGAAAGCATGCTACTAACGAGAGTACTCGTTTACGTGATTGATCCGGCATTTTTGCAGCAGTAGAAATAGAATAGAATGAATGGGTAGGCGAACGTTGGTTTTTTTTTTTGTTCTAGCCTTTGCTCATGGCAGGTGCCGATTCAATGTATGTGAAGACCCCTCAGTGAAGCCAAGTCAGAGCCCTTTGCGGTATTCAACATTCAGCGACGGATAGCAGTCCAACCAGGCGAGTATTGTGACCGTGAGAAACGGGTTCAACAGCAGTTTATTTTTCGGGTTCAATGCAAGGGAAACGCGGATTTGTGCGCGGAGAGGCCTCCTATATCAACCCCAAAAATGTTGACAGGTCATACTCTGGCCAGCGTAGCATGCGGTACGCGTATATCGTAGACCAGGTCCCGATCCCTGTATTTTACACTGACTTCTTCTTTTCATGTCTTGCCAGGACGATGGTATTTTTGCGACAATCGGCGTTTAGATCTGGAAAAGGTTTAAATCTGGTGGTTGAGAGCAGGTGTTGGGGTGCAAAGAGGCTATTCCATACAACTGGTGCACACAATGAAGCCCTAAAGATTGCCTTCTGTGGATCCGATTCCTTCAGCAAAACCTCGTTCAAAAAGGTCCTGGAGTACCAAAAGTCACATAAAGATGCCATTGCCAGTGTTGATTTGATAACAAGGCTGCCGAAACCAAAGGGCAGGGGGCGATCAAACATTGAAGAGACCGAAATTCAAAAGTACACAAACACGCTTGTGGATAGCAATGTAACGTGCTTTACCCCAGAAACCGATGCTGAGTTCATGGAGCTAGCCAAACAGAGGGGGTATAACTTGGTGATTGCTGTCTCGTACGGCCGGCTCATTCCAGGAGACTTTCTAGGAATTCTCAAGTACGGAGGTCTCAATGTTCACCCTTCTCTGCTGCCCTGCTACAGGGGTGCCGCTCCCTTGCATGCTGCGCTGCTGAACCGAGACGCCTATACAGGTGTCTCAGTCCAAACTCTGCACCCGACAAAGTTTGATCATGGCCATGTCTTATACCAAACTCCTGAGATTTCAATTGACGCAACCGAAACGCTATCCTCCCTCACCAAGAAACTCGCGCCGCTGGGAGCTGACGGGCTGGTCTCTGTGCTCAAGGCCAAGCTGTATGAGGACAGCGCTAAGCACTCCATTACTGGCACCAAGTATAAAAAGTCGTACACCAAAAAAGTGACGACAGAAAGCCGGCGAGTTGATCTTGCCAAGGATTCAGTCGATTTTATCACGGCCAAGTATAGGGTGTTTGGGTCTGTATTCCTGTTTCACGAATTCCACATCAAGAAGAAGCGTCAGCCAACTGACATTGTGCAAAAGAGGGTTCAGTTGGAAGGGCTTGAAGACGTGACTGAGTCGTTTGCAAAAGGATTTCCGGAGATTGCTACCGGTTTACAACTGGGCGAGTACTATTTGGACATCAAGACCAATTTACGACTAGTTTTCAAAGCTTCAGATGGGTTCTTGGCGGCAAGTTTAATTAAAATGGAAAACTACGCTGCTTGCGATGCTCATCAGCTTCAACTCAGTCTTAACAAACGAGGGATCGTATCTCAACAGTTCATGTAACATTTCACTCTTGCATATAATACTCCGCTATGGAGTCGTCTTATTAATGTTATTTATTAAATATGGAAGATAAAAAACAGAAGGAAATTAATGATACTACTAATAATAATAAAGATAATGATAAAAAGCAAAAAAACATGGCGAGAACAAATTCTTTTTTTGATCTAAGACAGAGTTTGGTACTTGCGATTGAACTCAGTGACCGCAATGCCAATCTCCTTGTATAGGAACTTCCTGCTCGACGAGTCTGGAATAGGGATGAAAGGACCCTGTACTCCCCCACGCAAGATAAGCGCAAGCCCAGTTCGCTCCATGGCAATTGTTTGCAAGTCACGGAACCGCACCTCCCATTCTGTAGTCATAGTGCTGGTGCTCAACAGCATTATGCGCAAAAACGTGACAATGATGATCATTTCGTCTTCAGACAGTGACAAGTGCGCCAAGTAAGAGTCTCGGAAAAACTCTCCGTTGTTCGCAACCTTAAGCCAGGCTTGGCCCTGTGCTTCGCGCTGAGTGTAAGGCCGCACAACACCATCATGAGCAATAAAGCGAGGTCGGCGCACCTGGTCAATGGCATTGGCATCAAACACGGTCGTGGTATTTCTTACTCCCTCGCTAACACTATTGGCAAGGTCAAAAAAGCCAATTGCAGTCTTTGTAGGAAGTCCAACTATACCCTTACCAAGGCCCTTGAAGAAACCCACTGCACCCTCTTCGGTAGCGCCTCGGACTGGGGCCAAGGCAAGACCAGTGACACCACTTGCAATACCGTCGATGAAAGAGTTTGCACCAGACGTAATACCATACAGCGCATGTTTGGGCCGATTTCTAGCTCTTTTGATCCGTCTCTTGTCTTGAAATGTGCGATCCATGGTGGCGGCCGAAAGACCCTTTGAAATACTTCCCGTGAATTTCGAGAAACTGTCACTGATACCGAAAATAGACTTTTTCATAAAGCTCAACCCGCCTTTCGCCAAGCCAATACCAAATTCCTGGGGCCGGTCGTTCATGACATAACCTTGATACGGCTCGTAGAACATGTCCATAAAACCAGAACTAAGGTTGTTAAATAGACCAACTGGATTACCAAGGACATCAGCAGATCCCAGAATCTTATGAACCTGGTAGAAGAATTCCTGGCGGTAGTGGGTGGTGATCGATTGCATCAGCATAGGTAGTGGCGTGCGCACGTTTTCAATTACCAGCGCATTGAGTCGAACGGGCGCATCGTTGATATTACCCAAAGCCATAGTCAGCACGTTAAAGAAAAACATGAGTGGGTTTTGCGAACTCGTCTTTTCCTCGCCACTGATTCTCTCGGTTCTCATAAACGAAAGATCCATCTGAGCAGGCTGGACATGCAGCACCTCAAAATAAAGATCAGGTCCAGACGTAAAACTCAAAGGTTGTGGAATCACTAGCTCATTATCACAAAGCACATCCTGGACTTGGCTGCCGTTTTGGAACGTGTTGAAAAAGTCGATAATCGCAAACAAAAAGTCCTCATCAAGTTCCACTGTGATTTGCTGAAGCAGGATAGTCGCGTACTTGATATATAGCACACCATGGCTATAATCTCTGACCTTAGTAATGGACCCAGAAAACGTTGGATGAGTGTCCATCTCCTTGCCAGTCTGCGGCACAACACTCGGGAAAAGTAGAATAGGATATATACCACCATACAGCTGATTATCAATCTGCATCCACTTCATTTTCATAGAAAAGGTCTCATACAAATCAGAGCACTTGTATTGAAACTCGATTCCGCGAAGCGTCATGTAACACAACTCCTGCATTCGGCGATTGATCAATGAAACACCAATACCTTCTAGTCTAATAATCACACTAGAAGATACATCTCCTTCATCCTCTTGAATTGTGAATTGGTCGACCTGGGAAGCGAAACTCGTTCCAGAAGCATTGGACTTCATCTTGTACAAACTCACACCAGGGTCGTAGTCAGACAAAACCAGAGTCTGCGTAGGACCATCTGCAACCACATTCAAATCGACAATGCCGCCTAGACTATCCTGCGCAGCGGGAATTCTCATGGGCTGAAGATTTCCAATCTCAGCTAGCTGCACACGACGCTCACGACCGTTGGCATCAATTACCAGCTCTTTGAGGGGTGCCGCGGGGTAGTCCCATGCGTATGGCATCACACTCTTTGGCGGAATTTGATACAAAATAGGGATAAACTGAGGATGCTGAGACAGTTCAACACCCGCATCATCCACGTACGGATTAGCCTGATAGAATTTGAAAGTGTGGTCTGTAAAGTTGCGAATAGAGAACGGCCAGTTCTTGTCTGCTTTGTCAATATGAATGTAAAGTGTTGCATCTTCCAGCATAATATCAACCTTGAGAAGCACATAGCCCACGCCATGCTGGTACATTCGCAAGAAAATCCTGCCAACATTGTCAATATTGAAAGGAGCAGACCAGACAGAGGTTGAACCATGAAATGAGGCAATAAGCTGTTTCTGGCTGGATCGCCGAAGGAAATGTAGCGGTTGTAATGAGTTTGCGTCAACTGTCATGACTACTGAAGAACCAGCATCTTTGACCTGTAGATCATTACTTAGCCTATTATTTACAATGAACCGAGGGGTGAGCGTAACGATTTTTGATAAGTGGTATTTTCCCAGTCCTTCGCTGATGTGCAAACCAACATGCATTTCAGACTGTTTGGTGCTTGAATGAATCGTGACATCTGAATCTTTACCCAAAGTATCAAAGCTGAGAGGTTCACTCCATTTGGAGTCTCCAACACGGATTGTGGCTCTATTTCCACGGTCGTCACTATCAAACGACCACATCTTGGGAGACGCAATTTTCATGAAAGCTAAATTGTCAGTTTTAGTTCGATATGAAACAAAAAGGAAAGGAAAAACTTACTTTCGCGGCCATTGGCTTGTTGAGTAATAGAATGAACCTTAGAGATGGCAGTGTTAAACTTGGTTTGGATCTTGACATCAAGACCTGTCTTGTTGAGAATCAGATAAGGAGCATAGACTTGGACTTTGCGACCGCTTCCTTCAGCCTTATCTTCAAGGTAGTAAAGCTTGAGAACCAGTCGCTGGCCATCTGTAGAGCGCGTAACAAGTCCTGTTTCCAGATTGAAATCACCGCCCTTGGGAGAGTTGACGACGGCAAAGTCAGTGGGGCTGAATCCTGCATCCTTGAGATGGACACTCAGTAAAAGCAAATGAGATAGTTCAACAACATGAACTGCGCCTTTTGCGCCTTGCTTCAGCGTATTGCTCCAGTCCTTGCCGGTGCTCTTGTCAAACACGCGGTATGTGAAGTCAAACGGTAGTAAATTGGTAATTTCAATAGGTGCAGAAAGCACAATCTTCATGTGAGGATAAATTTTGGTAAGCGGAATGCTGGCATCGTAAAGAGCAGTCGCCTGGAAGTAGAACTTTATGGCACTGTTGGAATCATCTGGTGGACAAACAATAGACTTCGGTCCGTTCAGCAAATTCTTCCAAAACAACGGCTCCTTGGACCACATGAACCCAAAACTAGGATCAGGCCGAATATTAACAGTCCGGTCATAAGAGCACTCAATTGGAATGGCTCTAGATTTTCCAGGCTCCACAGTCCAACAACGAGCGTTGTTATCAACTGTACCAATTGCAATCTCAATGGGTATCTGAGTCTTGTTCTCGAAGGTAAGGGCTGACCTCAAAATAATTCGCTTGACACTGTCATCCATGACTACTTCACACAGCAATCTGTGACTGACGCGGTTGGTCTTGGGGTAGAGAGTATGAAGGTGTTCACCGACACTAGTGACTGAAACGTTTCGCACAGCATCATACGGACTGCCCTTGAGCCGAAGTCCTAAATTGACCTTTTGAGCATCCGTACTCAGGTTTTCGCGGACTTGGGTCCAATTATAAAACCGCCAGGGGATTTCTTCACCATCCTCGATTATCGTCGTATTCTTGACCTCGTCTTTATCAGAATGATCAATCCAAACTTCAAGACTGTATCCTGTCTGGTTCAAAATGCGGTAAGGTGCAATCGCATTCTTTGAGCGTGACAAGAAGTCTTCAGCATCTTCTGAGAAATGCTCAATAAGCTTGCTTGTGATTGCAATCGTCTGAGACGTGATTGTGATTTCAGCCATGCGGCGCGAGTAGAGATTGATGGAAGTGCTATTCTGCTCAACAGAGCGGGCGGCGTGCAATCCCAGATCCCAAGGCTCAATGAGCGGTTCCCATGCTGACTTTTCGTAATTGTAAATATTAACAAACGTCTCAATTCCCATATCCACCGTAAGATCAGACGACCAATTACGAACCTTGACACTAAACGGTTTCGCGCACATGTCAAGCATGGGCAATTCATGCAGAGTACCGATAAGGACAAATCGAAGACCCTCAAATTGAGCAGTCAGTGTTTGGCCGCGAATTATGGGCATAGTTGATCGAGCGGAAAAGCTAGCACGGCGCTCAGATTGAGATATCCTGGACCTGGCAGCCAATGATTTAGTAGCTGTAGACTTGCTCTTTTGCATTTGAGAAAATCTTGAGTACTTCAAGGGTTCAGTAGTGGGCTCCAACTCACGATGGGCTTTAACTTCTTCTGCCTCAGCCTGAGCTGCAAAATCAGAAGCCCGCTTGACAATATCCAACGCAAGAATGACGTCTCTAATTGCCAACCTCATAACAAGGGGTTCACAACAGATAATGATTTTCGAAATCTCTGAATAGGGAGACGAACCTCTGTTGTCCATATGCAAGGTCAGCGAAAAGTCGTCCAAGATCCGAAGTCTATTCTTGTCGAAAGAATCCATTCTGCATAAAAACATGCCAACTTTGCTGACGGAAAGCATGATTGTCTCTTGCTGAGAAAGCAGCAGATGCTCAGCTTTGAAAACGATAGCTTCAGAGTCTTCTAGCTTGGGATTGGCAAGAAGAATAACAGAAACGTCAACAATATTGATGTGATACTCAAAACGCATTGCATTCTGCGGTTGACCAGTGACCGAAGCAGTAGGCAGTGAGAGGTCTATGCTTTCTTCTGTGTCGTAATCGTCATCAGACGCTTCGTCAACATCTTCTTCTTCATAGCCAGAAATATCCAACTCATTGGAATGTGAAGGAGTTGCATAATTCAAGAACGCTTTCAAGGCAAACAAGTAATCAAAAGCCAAAATCATTTTGGGACTGTCGACGGTAAGTATGGCCTTAAGAACTCTGCTTTCCTGACCAGTGAGTGTCAAATTGCACATGAACTGATACTCATCATGGCTGACAACTGGAATGATTTCAGAAAACTTGTTTTCTTTGACTTCTCTCGTATCATGAACTGTGAAAGACTTGATGTGAATGTCTGATTCCATATCATTGTTACTTTTGATGCGCAGCTTAATGCCAGAATCGTTCAACGAAAATCTCGTCAATCCGCACTGCTCCAAATCAGCGGGTGCAATTCCAACAGTGTTATTGTAGAGCGACAGAGCAATTTTGTTGGCATGAAATGAAAGATCAAGTTTGCTGACATTGGTGATAGTGGGCGTAGCCACGGCGCGTGTAAATTCATTATTCAGGTTCTTTTGGGCTCTCAACTCTTGCTCCAGCTCGTCCATTTCAACCTCTTGCATGCCTTCTCCAGCAAAAATGCCAGAGATAACGGAACTTGCATCCATGAGGAATTTGCATTGCAGTTCAGTAAACTTCATGGTCGTGTCAGAAAGGTACCCAGAAATTATGGCAAGAGGTCTTGTCATGGCTTCATATGATTCAACATATGACATGTCAAATACCAAATCAAGCTTGTCAATCATTTCCAAGTACTGGTTAGAGTTATCAGGAAAGTTGAAATTAGATGACAGCTTGATATCTCGGACGCCAGCCATAATATGGTTGGCTTTAGGTCCCTCAGGATCCTCCGGAAAGTGAATATACTCGTTCTTGGCATAGATTTCACCAAGATGAGCCACGACCATGTCACACAAACCGTCATCTGAAAACTCCACCAAACGAGGAACAACCATGATAGGGGTTGACACGAGGATATCAAAATGGATTTTATTTGCATCCTCAAGCTGGATTTGGTTGGCTTGAAGAACGGCAGCTTGGCGGGCAGAATCGTAAAGTGCTTTCATTTGCACAAACTTAGACATGAACTTAACAATGCGAGCAAAAGGCTCTTCCACAATATTGCATCGAATGGAACCGGCCCTAAAGTAGATGGAGCTATTGTAATGAAAATCGCTAGAGTTGGGATCAAACGTTTCGTACTTGAAATCTGCCAAGTCGCTGCCCTCAATACTGATGAGTTGCCTCAAAAGTGAGTTACGAGCGGAACCTTCGTTGACTTCATCATGTAAACTGAGTTTCCCAATACGGGCCTCTACCTTCATCTTTTCAGGAATCAAAAAGACGTTCACCAATGCACTATCTAGCTGCATGGTAGCCAGTTTGATACCATCATCATTTAGCAGAATGATGATGGAATGCAAATCAACCTTAACATCGATTTTGGCAACTTGATCGCTCTTATCTTGAGCTGTTCCTCCATTCGTTTGCGGCGGCATAGGAGGCTGGGCATTCGGATTGGTAAATGTTGTAATGATAAAATCCAAAATGGTCAAGAAACTCTTGGGCGAAACAACATATTTCATGGTAGACATGGATACAGAGATTTCTTGGTCATTGATCTGTTGGCCAAACTTGTCGAGCTTGTCTGTTTTGATGCGCTTGTAAATGACTTTAAAAAGTTCATTTGAATTTTGAGTCTTATGGCTCAAGGAAGTTGCAATCTTTGTGAGCTCGTTAGTTGACTCCTTTTGGGTGTAGTCTTCGATGGATAAGCTCTGTAAAACCACTTCCGCCATCATTTCCTTTTCTTTCAGATAGTAAGAAATCTCAAAAACCTCCAAATTCATATCAACTACGGGCTCTTGCTCCAAAGTTTCTATGTTGATGCACCGATACAAGGCCATTTCAACCTTTTCAACTTTGAAATTGAACTCAAAGGTTTTTTGGTCGGGCACCTTTGAGCTGTGAGCAGTCTTTTCTAAAGCGACATTTACAGAATCGGAGTCTGTAGAATCATCGTCAAACTCTGGCAGAGGATTAGATACACTGAACGATCGGCTGCGGGTAATAGCTTCTATTGGCGGAGTGGGAGAACCACTTTCTTCTTCTGCAACTTCGTCGAGATCCTTGAACGAAAAGGAGGGTATACACTTGTCAATCAGCTGCATCATCATTTTGTACTTTGCGTCAGACATGGATGCCGAAAATAAGGGAAGATTGCCAGAGAGTCTGAACTTTGTCAAGCTGGGAGAATCAGGCAGAATGGATACTTCAACAAGAAAATCCAGGTTGATACGATTCAAGACGTATGCTGGGCCACCCGACATGCCATTGTGAAGCTGCTTCATGGTATCACGAACATTGGACCCAATCAACAGCTGAGTGTTGTGGAGCTGAAGATTGAACTTATCGTACATGAGCGATTCCAATCTCTTCCAATCACTGCTGGTATACTGGAAGGTTTTCTTTTTCTTGACCTCTTCGATGACCTCTTGCCCAACCAAATGCGAGACAACACTGATATGACCAGCATCAATGATTGCGCATGGCGACGACCAGCTATTGACATCCAGAGGCATGACGATCAATGGGGCCTGCAGGTCCAGTTTAAGGTTTACAGTTTTGTGTTCCTGCAGTGCATACTCTAAACTAATTCTGGTTTGGTCCCGCAGTTCCTCCACAGTGGCATTTGCAGCATTCAAAATAGCTCCAATGGTTTCTAAATGAATCTTTGGCGGACGGAAAAACCGCATAACATTTTCGAGGAATTGTGTGTTGTAAAACACAGTGATACTCTTCATTTTAATGAAAAGATTTGTATCTGCAATGCCATCCAGCGGATTTTTCTCAAACGACAGCCAGAAAAAGGCTTCCTGGTCTTGGCCTAAATGGCTAGTACTGTCGTCAGGATCATACGCCTCGAAATCAGGCATTTTGTCGGGGGAAAGCGACTTGACCGTTACAACTTGCTTGTACAGTGTGTCGCTAGAGCCGTCATCTACCCTCAGTTCTTGCAAAGAAACGTTAAGCAAATGCGAGTCCGGGCGGTTGAAAAAACTTGACGAAAACCCATTGAAAAGAAGTTTGACAATATCTTGGCGAGCCCCGTGGGGGTTGCGGCGCAGCACAAAACTCCCTGTTTTCAGCGTAGCTTCAACCTCCATTGTAACTGAATCCTTTGGTACATCTATTGAGTCAACTACTGCCTGTTTTTCATCCCATTCAATGGCTTCATATAGTTCTTGGCGCTGCTCCTCAGTGATGGTCAGATCGGTGTCTTCTTCCTCAGCAGGTTTTTCGCTCTCATTGGAACCCCAGAACCATGCAGACCAGCCATTATTTGCTGGTTGGGCAACATGGGGTTTTAGTTGCGCTTTTTCTTTCCTTAGTTCAGCCTTGGCCAGTGACCGGTAGAATCGCAGATCGTCTAGAGAATATTTGACCTCTAACGCATCAAATTCCTCAGTTTCTTCTATCGATAATGGAGGAGAGACTGTTTTCTGCTTATATAGAGTAATGTACCGAACTTTGTCTTCTCGCCTGCCCAAAATGTACTCCCAAGTCCACTCTCTGCGCTTTTGTTCGACTTCTGCCAGCACCACAGTGCCTGCGTACTTGAACCATGCTTTCGGATCTTTTTCGACTGATACTTTTGGCCGAAACTTTTTAAACTCCTTGGTTCGAATATAAATTCTGTAAAGCTCGGCTACCCACAGGACGTCTCGGTACTGGGTGTCGTCAAAAACAAAGCCTAGCTCATCAAACATTAATTGGGCTTTGGTTTTTGGTCCCTGTTGGGGATCTTTATTCATTGTGATTCGTCCCAGTCCTGACACTGGTCGTAGAATATACTGTAATGATTCAGGTGATTTGTTCGTAATTGAAGACATGAAATCAAGGAGTTTGTCTAACTCCATCTCCTTGACTGATTCGCTATCTGTGTTCCAGTAAACTGCAAGTGAACTGAGAGTGGTGAGCTTGTGCGTGACGCTTGAGGAGTTTTGAATGAAAATAGGCTCCCATTCAGCATCAGTCGAGACGGCAGACAGCTCTTGCAAAGACACACCAACCGAAAATGGGTGATTTGGCACGCTTGTTTGGTCTTCGTATCGAATGTGGATATTCTTGATGGTGATTTGCAGATTGTCAATAATTTTGCTGACAAGACTATCAGTGAAACTCTGGTTTTTGCGGATTTCTTCAAGAGAAAGATTGACATTTGCAGAGACTTTATCAGCCAGCTCAAGATCCTCTAGTTTGTCTAACTTCAGGGCCTGAGATCGGCGTGCTTCGTCTTCTGCATTGTACTCCTGATCCAGTTTAGGGACAGCAAGAAGGAGCACATCCTCAATTAGCACCTTGACAGGTTTGTTCTTCAAGTTGGACCACGGAATTTGTAGCACCAATTGGCCCAGGTGGCCTTCTACGACATCGATAGGGAGTTTCAACTGATCAAGAGCCTGGGTGCTAGTTAGTATAAGCTCGTTTTTGCAAAGAACTAAGAACATACCTCTCGCTTCAAATGCAGATTCCGCAGCTTCACATCGCCTCCCCAAATTCCAATATTCAATTGTTTTGAATCAAAGTTTTTGACCTACTCCTCGTTAGCCACAACATGCACCCATACGAGAGCTACCTTACATATGATCCCTAGAGTACAGTTAGCTTAGGAGCACAGTAATTGACAAGTACTAGCATACCAGAAACCTATTAAGCAAGGAAGCAACGAGTGATTCTAACATTGTGACTTATATCGTGTCGCCTATATCAGGCGCAGCCAATAGCCTAGGCCGGGGGTTGGAGTGGTGAAGGGCTGAATAGTTGAAGACAAAAACAACCTGGAAACAGAAGTGGCGGTGTCTACGCAATTGCCAAATTACAGCTCAAGAGTATATAAAGACCAGGCGAACTGCTGAAATATAGGAGTATCGGCTATCGGCTCTTCCACGGCGAAAGTTGGCTGGCCAGGGAGAGATTGGAGAAGTCAAAGGGACGGGGCCCAGCAGAACTTTGTTCAGCAGATCACCCAACGAGTTGACCTAGCCCTGTATGTAATGCACTCAACTGCGGTCTCAACGCGCACACGAACAGCGAACTATCAGGTCCTGATATGAGAAAGAAAAAAAAGGGGGGAAGACTGAAGAAAAGGTCAGAGCTGGCAAGGAAACACAATAGAGGTAAATTCGAGTTGATTTGGTGAACTTGCGAGGCGGGATAAACGTGGAGTCAAATCGGTCGGGTACATCCTCAACATAGAAAGGTGTCTGGTCACAAAGAGCTGGGCAGTTCTATGCTTTCCTGGGCCCCGTAAGACTTGAAATTGAGCATTTCTGTTGAATCTTCTGTAACTAATAAATGCGAGACACAAGAGTCAAAGCTTTGACTGCGGATCGCTGCCCATGGGCGCAAAGGCTTGCAATGCAGAATACAAAACCATTCCAACACCAGACCAAGACCAATTGAGCTCAAATAACCTATATAACAAGGTCCTGTAGACTCTCTTCATCATTTATCAAGTCCTTTTGAAATTTTACATGGCAAATTCGTTCGCCGAAGGGCAATATTGCAATCTCGCTAGCTGACTCAATATTTATTCAGCATAACATAAGCATTCTTACTCATCTTTTACTCAGCATAGCATTGTTCTGTCACCCCCCGACAGGGAAAAGAAAAAAAAAAAAAAAAAAAAAAAAAAAAAAAAAAAAAAAAAAAAAAAAAAAAAAAAAAAAAAAAAAAAAAAAAAAAAAAAAAAAAGTGAGTTCCAGACCTTCTTCCATACAACACGCACACCATCCAATTTCTCAGCACCCTTGGACCCTTTTTTTTTTGCTGGTGGTTCGACAGTATAATAGTTTACTGGTAGCGTACTTGGATCAATTCTTTTGCGTCGTTAATTTGCTTGTGGTCGCGACGCTCCTTTTTTTTGAAAAGACGGTAAGAAATACTTATAAATCGTCTTCTTGTTCTGCCTGTAGCGAGGTTGTTGTGCTATTGTCGACGCGTTTCTCTTTTCAATTTTGAAATCACCCCTCCACGCCAACCGACTCGCGTATTTCGAAACCTCAGGTTTATTTTCGGTGCTGGTGGATTTTATCTAGTGGCTGCACCTATTGTTTGATAAAATAGCCTTATTGCCACAGCTTATCACCGGCCATGCTGTCTCTCGTTGATGAGACTATTGAGCTTCTTCGGACGTTTCGGCACGTCCCAGAAGACATGGTAAAGCAGCTCTGCTATAAAGCGCAGGAGCTGCTTGTGGAGGAGTCAAACGTCCAGCTGGTCCACACCCCTGTGACGATATGTGGTGATATCCATGGCCAGTTCCACGACCTCCTCACGCTATTCTCGGTCGGAGGCGAGTGCCCTTTCACAAACTACCTTTTTCTCGGCGATTTTGTCGATAGGGGTTTCTATTCAGTTGAGTCGTTTTTGTTGCTGCTCTGCTTGAAGGTCCGGTATCCCGATAGAATCACGCTGATTCGGGGTAATCACGAGTCGCGCCAAATCACGGCGGCGTACGGGTTCTACGACGAGTGCATGCGCAAGTACGGCTCGTCGTACGTGTGGCGGCTGTGCTGCAACGTGTTTGACTATCTGGCCCTGTCGGCGCTCATTGGCGGGCCCGGCGGCGTGTTCTGCGTGCACGGCGGCCTGTCTCCCAACATTAAGCACATTAATCAGATTCGAATCATCGACCGAAAGCAAGAAGTGCCGCACGACGGACCCATGTGCGACCTGCTCTGGTCGGACCCCGACGAGACCCTGGACGTGTCGCTGGAGATGTTCATGGGCGACGGGGACGACGACGAGGAAGGCCACCTGGGCGAATACAAGGACGAGCGACGATTTAAAATAACAATGGACTACGGTTCGGAACCAAACGATTCTAACGACTCACGCCAGATTGACGACAATACTAATGATGTACATGATTCTAACAACAATACAACCACCACCAAAGACTCTGACAGAGACCTGAAAGACGAGCGCGCCCGCGAACTCGACGGCATTTTCGACGACAGCAAACCGCCCGCTGGTACGGCAAACCGGCTGCGAGCCAGCATGCTGAGCCAGGCCAACAGCAACGTGGGCCAGTGGAGCCTGTCGCCCCGCGGGGCTGGCTACGTGTTTGGACCCGGCCCCGTGCACCAGTTCAACCACCTCAACAACACCTCGCTGATAGCCCGCGCGCACCAGCTTGTATTGGAGGGGTACAAGGAGATGTATAATGAGTCGCTGGTCACCGTGTGGTCTGCGCCCAACTACTGCTACCGCTGCGGCAACGTGGCGGCCATTTTGAGGATAGACGACGATTTGTCGCGCCACTACACCGTGTTTGAGGCGCAGGTGTGCGAGCTGGAGGGCGCCAAGGTCATGCCCATGAAGCGGCCCGTGGCAGAGTACTTTTTGTAGCCCTGGAGGGGGGAGAGTGGAGGTTTTCATTCCCACGTTTGTTTTCTCTATTTATTAATATAATGACGACGTTAGATCGGTACTTTTAGTTTCCCATAAAAAGGAGCTAGCCGGGTCCTATCCGGGGCATTTCGTTGTGGTCGCTGAGACCCGCAAGATACTTGTTGTAATCCTCTGCGCGTTGCTTGAACGACTTTTTCAGTGCTGTTTTCTCAAGCTGCTACTGTTAGTGAACCTTCCTTGAATAAAAGAAAGAAAGTAAAAACTTAACATACTCTCTGCTTTTTCATTTGCTCGAACTTTTGCTCGGCCTCTGTTTTGGTATTGCGAGGCGGGCGTTTGGGCTCGGACTTCTCATCTGTATTCGTGCTTGAGGCAGTACTTGGGCTAGTGGTGGTCGTCTTCTTTTTCGCGCTCTTTTTCTTCGCGACTGCACCGCTCCCGCCCTTGAGCTTGAGCTTCTTGCGCGGCACCGCAATCTCGTAGTCGTCAGAGGCCATTAGAAAATGATGGTTGAAGAAGAACCGCAGGGCAAGTCGATATACAAAATAGCAGGGCAAGGGCTTTTGCTCATTGAGTTTGACGAGCGCTTGATGATATGGAGCTGGCAGATGGTGGTAAGACAGAGCTCATGAAGATATTATGTGACTGTATGTGAGGTAGTTCAAGGTATTGATACAGCTGGTTGTGGGTGCTTGTAACTGGTGTGGGCTGTATCTCAAGGTTACCTGGATCTCTCCTTGATCTGGGGTACGATTCCATGGGGATCTCAAACAACTCTCATACAACAGCCGAATCACATAGTAATCACCCGCTTCACCATTCAACTTCTTGCTCCAACTTGACCTCTTCTACTTTATGTAATTGCATTCAGTAGAGCCGAATCTATATGGTTGGCATAGTTTACAGGCCGCTTTGACCATCAAGCCCACCCAGTCCAGCCAGTCTGCGTCAGATCATAGTTGGGACTTGGCATGCCAAAGGGTTCACTCCTCTTCTCCACCCCGTACACTCATCTCCAACTCAACAATGCCCGGCCGCATTACTTTCGGTGATACCACCGACTACGACGTCTACGACGAAGACACAGACCGCAACTACGAGTACCTCGAGTCTCTGGTTCCCACCAAATCGAGTCTTGTGTTTGTAGGCCTCGCCACTACCCTGTTCTGGTGTATATTCCTTGGATCGCTGATTTACGTGCTGGTGACGGGCAACAGGATCTACGATGACAAGGGCCAGGACACGACTGCTTTTTTTCTGGCTGGGTTTGGCGTGATTGCGAGCGTGTTTTCGGCCATCTTGGTTCACACGGGGTTGAAGTATAGGGATACTCATGGCACGACATCGCTGCTCGAGGACCCAGAAATGGCCGACAACCTGGCAAATATGCCGAGGTGGATCGATTCAGACGCCCCGGGCCAGACGTATTCCATTTTCTATGTCATTGGGCCCGCAATTGCCGTGCTTGCGTGCTTAGGTGTGTTCATCGCGATGGTGTTTAAAATCCTGGCCCTGGCCTCGCAGGACTGGCATCAGTTGCCAGAAGACCAAAATCCAGGCTACGCCATCCTCCTGGTTGTTTCCCTGTCCCTGACGTTTTTCTTTGGGTACATGCTCAAGCGCCACACGGACAAGTATCTCTACTTCAGGCGGTTCTCACAAGAGCCCTTGATCCACGGCGTATACTACGGCAGCACGAACGGTAATTAACGAGACTAATAACGATAAAAAATTTTGCTTGAATTATAACTAAAACACCTTAAAACGTAGACAAGACCAAAAAAAAAAAAAAGAAACATAAATAAGCTTAGATTGTATACTTGCGGAAGCTCTGCTCCAAGGACCGCCTCACGCTCATCTTCTGCGCACCCACAAACGAGGCCACAGTCGCCTTGATGGCCCTGTCCACATCTGCATTTGTCACTTCTTCTTGCAGTCTCATGCGGGCGAAACTCTCGCTGATGCGCATGATACTCTCCAAGTGACGCACCGTGATCGGGAACGAGCCAGTGGCAAGCGACTCGCGGCGCAGGTCGCTGTACACCTTGGCAATCTTGTCCTGGTCAATCTTGTACGCTGTGGGGTGCACCCTTGTGCGCGCAAAATAAATGTACTTGCGCAAAAGGTCCTGCGGGATCGCGTTTTCTTGGGTTTCTTCAAACCCAGCAATGTCGGAGGGCAGCCTCGCCTTTTGCTTGCGGGATCTGCCGCCGGGAGTTGATACTGACTCGTCATCCATTTCTTCATCGTCGTCGTCCTCGGAGTCTTCGTCGGCGGCAAGCGGCGTCTTGTCAGGGTGACTGTTCAAATGCGACTCGACAACGTACTGAGCCAGCCGGCCGTCGGTCTCGGGGTCAACAATGTCTCGCACCACGCATAGCAAATCGAACCGTGACAAAATGGGCTCTGTCAAGTCCACGTTTTGCGACAACGGGATGGTGCTGTTGTATCGACCACCGTTAGGATTGGCTGCCGCAATAATGGCGCAACGTGCTTGCAGCGACGTAACAATACCGGCCTTGGAAATGGAAATGGACTGTTGCTCCATGGCTTCGTGGATCGACGTTCGGTCTTGGTCGTTCATCTTGTCAAACTCATCAATCAAACACGTACCCTTGTCAGCCAATACCAAAGCACCGCCTTCCAGGGTCCACTCACGGGTGATGGGGTCCTTTCGCACCGACGCCGTCAAACCCACAGCGGACGCACCCTGGCCCGTTGCAAAAACAGCACGGTGCGACGTCTTTTCAGCATACTTGAGCAGCTGCGACTTGGCCGTACCGGGGTCACCTAGCAGCAAGACATTGATGTCACCACGGATGCGGTGCTTGTTTTTAATGTTCTTGGCTTCACCGCCAAACAGCGAGCACGCGATCGCCGTTTTGATGGGTTTGTGGCCGTAGATACTGGGCGCGATTGAGTTAATGATGCGCTCAATGATCTTGGGCTGGCGCGACAGCTCGCGGATCTGCTTTTCTTCCTCGTGCGAGAGATTGAACTCGCCCGACCGCCCGGAGTCCCGGCGCTGCACCATGTTGGCTTCGATGATGGTAGAAAACACAGGGAATCCATTCTTGGCATTCAGGCTGCCGTCGTAGGCGTTCTTGTAGATTCCAGTCACGTCAATTTCCTCGCCAGGCTTGGCAATATCAATCAAATCCCACAATAGGATCACTTCGCGGTGACGGGGGAGACGGCCAGGAGGGACCGTTCCCGGAGATTCCTGTAAGGTGATGCGCTGGTAGTTGCGGTAAAGGGTCTTTTCCGAGTTGACTGTAAATGGCCCTCGGCTTTTACAGTTATGACAGAACGAGATCTTGACTTCAGAGTTCGAGTCCTGCACAAACGGGCCCAATGTAAGTCCGCACTTGACACAGTCGAACTTGACGTACTTGAGCTGGGGGAACACGCCGGTTCGTCTTGTCACCACGCCCGACACTCGAATCAATGTGTTCAAGTGGCTTTCTCTTAGCTCGCGCAGGGAAAAGCTGCGGGGAAGCTCGGTGATTCGCACATGGATCTCGGAGTGAATCGCAGAGTACGTAGGGTAGTGCAGCTCAATGACCTCCATCGCGACCAGATCAAAGATCTTTAGAATGTCAGTCGGAGCGGCCACCAAAAAGTGGGCTAGAATGGCTTTGGATTCGACGAGGTGCCTGTACGTGACCTCCAACGTCTCCAAGTTTTTTTCTCCCAGCGTCAGAATACGCGCTCCGTATACGGACGCGCCGTTGTCGTCTGTGTACTCGACCAAGAAGTTTCGAAACTCCTTGGCAATGCTGCGGTGCACGACCGGCTGCGCAATCCACTCAGCAATGGATCCAGCCTTGATGTCACCCAGCGCCTCCAGGGACAGAATCTCGTTGAGAGGATCATTGTAGGCCTCCGAGTCTGGGTCAAAATAGTCATCGTCGTACTGGTTACGGCGTCTTCTTTGTGTAGGCAACCCAGGAGACCCCATATCCTCGTCATCATCCATGAACGCATCAGGCAGCGGGCGTTGTGAACGCAGCAGCACGTCTCTCATTCTCAGCTGCTCCTCCGCCCTCCTTCGCTCCGCGGGATCCATCTGTGCATACTCCCCTTCATCATCAATGTTCTCGTCGTCCAGATCATAACGATCATCATCCCTCCGTTGGTAGTCCCGCATCATATCGTCGCCAAACAAATCCTCGCCGTCGACCTCCTCCGCAGCTTCTTCTAGGTCATCAATGATATCGTCGCGAATAGCACCTTCATCTTCTTCCTCGTCTTCAAACAGCGCAGGTGGCGACGAGGGCGGCAGCATGCCGCCGGGCGACGATGGCAGCTCGTCAAGATCAGAATTCGCTCTCTTTCTTCCGTTGGCCATGATGTGTTTGTGGTGAATAAAAAGGTGGGTTGAACTGGAAAGAAAAATAAACAACAAAAGCTTTTTTTTTGGGGGTTGTTTTGAAAAAGACGCGTAATAACACTGCCTAATTAAGTAAATGACAGCCTAATGCAGTAAAACTCATTTACGCGTCGATTCTTATATGAAAGATATCTATTTGCAACAGTCTGATAAAAGAATCAACTACTAGTAGAAAAAATGCTATGAAGGAGACTAAGTCAATGCTTGAATGCCTTCTGTGACAATGCGGAATCCAATTTTGCTAGGTGCGCACCACGGCGAGAACACCACCTCCAGCGTTCTTGACGTAGACCCAGGCGAGCTCTGCAGCTCCTGCGCGACGGACTCTCGTTTTAAGACAATGCGCTGGTCAATCTCGTTGGCCCAGACCAGGCCTAAAGCAGGGACTTTGCCGAAATCACGGGGCAGGGTGTAGGGGTAGTCAGGCTTTGAGGGCTGGCTGCTTGGTACAGCACATTCGGAGGCATGCTGAGAGGCGGTAGGACCAATGTATTCTTGTTTTTGAGGCAGATTGTCGCTTAGAGCTTCGAGTTCTTGTTTGAGAGCATCCCCGGCTGACGTAAAACTGTTGCCGTCGGTGCGTTCATCAAAACTGTCAAAAATGCTGTAGGACGTCCTGGCAGGCTGGTTTTCCTCGGTGCTGGGAGTGCTGCTGGTTACTATAGACTCGTTTGTCCAGCCTGAGTACCACCGCAGTTGATGATCAAACATGAACGGATCCAGTTTTTGATCTTTGTCTAACGTTTTTGAGAACCGGTCCGCGACCTGATTCGCAACTAGAACGGCTAATTTGTATTTTTGGGCCATGGTGCGTAGTAGCCGAGCCACTGTTGTCAGACTCTGGGTTCTTGATAACGCATCGCTTTCGTTTTTCAAGTTACCAGCCTCGGCGCGGTAGTGAGCAGCTATGCTGTCTATCAGAACCACCCCGACGTTGTGCTTTTCAATGGCTAGCGGCAACTGATACTGCATAATGTGAATCAGCTCTTCAGTATCGTAGCAGTTGAAACACCGCACGTTGCTGTCCGATACCGCTGCGGTATACCGCTCGTTGATGCCCTCGATAATGTCTTGTAGTCGGCGCGTTTCTAACCCGCCGGACTCGGTTGAAATGTAGATGGCTGACTTGCCAAGCCCGCCTTGTGAAGGATCCAGTTGAACGGTGGCAGCTAGTTGAAGCAGGAAATGCGATTTGCCCGAGGCGCTTTGGCCGGAGATTTCAGTAAGTGAGCCCACGGGCACGCCGTCCCCTAGTAAACTGTCCAGCTCTTCGTCACCTGTTGTAATATGAGTCTGTTCGTCGCGTTCCTGCTCAAACAGCGTCTTGCCATTCTCCAAGACCAAGCTGTTGTACACGTCGGCCTCCAAGAGCTTTAGAAACTTGCGCACTTCAACCGCGCTGCGATCACAGATCTGCGCAATATGAATCGGATCCAGTGTAAGCAAGTCCGTGGTCGTTAGTCCCGTCGTCTGGAACGAGCCCAGGAGCTCTTCAAACGTGTCATCGAGCGGTAAAGTTGAAGATGGATAGCATCTGTAGAGGTCAGTCATAGTTGGGAGCTGCGAAAGATTCGACGCGTGCGCAGGTTCGCGTGGGAGTTAAAATTTCACTTCTACTATTAAAACGTCATATATTCATTACACATAAGATTAGTTAACTCCTCCAATGACTACGGTCTTCTTGACCAAGTACTCCTCAATGCCGTATTTAGAGCCCTCGAGACCAAAGCCAGACTGCTTGATGCCGCCAAAAGGCAGAGCAGGCTCAGAGATCAGAGCGGTGTTGACACCGACCATGCCCGTTTCCAGGGCCTCGGCCACGCGGTAGATGCGGGCAACGTCGTTGGAGAAAAAGTAGCCAGCGAGACCGACGTCAACGCTGTTGGCACGCGCAATCACGTCGGCCTCGTCTGTGAACTTCATAATGGGCACCAGGGGGCCAAAGGTCTCCTCGGTGTTGATCTTCATCTCGGGGGTCACGTCACGGATGACAGTGGCGGCGTAGAAATTAGGCCCCAGCTCGGTCAAGCGCTTACCGCCAGTAAGAACCTTACCGTTCTTGCTGATAGCGTCCTGGACGTGGGACTCGACTTTGTCGACGGCGGCCTTGTTGATCAAAGGACCCAGAGTGGCCTTGGAATCAAAGCCGTGGCCGGGGTTGTAGAAGGAGCCAACGCGAGCGGCCAGCTTCTCGGCAAACTCATCGTAGACAGCCTCGTGCACAAAGAAGCGGTTGGGGCACACACAGGTCTGGCCGTTGCCTCTGTACTTGGAGGGCAGAGCAGCCTCAACAGCATTGTCAATGTCGGCGTCTTCAAAGACAACAAAAGGAGCATTGCCGCCGAGCTCGAAAGAAAGCTTCTTCAGAGTGTTGGCAGACTGGCTCATGAGGATCTTACCAACGGGAGTCGAACCAGTGAAAGAAACCTTCTTGACAGTCTTGTTTTCGCAAAGCTCCTTGCCAAAGGCCTTGGTGTTGGCATGAGCAGTGACGACATTGTAGACACCCTTGGGGATACCTGCCTGCTCAGCGAGCACAGCCAGGGCCAGTGCGGAGTATGGAGTCTCGGCCGCGGGCTTGACCACAACCGAGCAACCAGCAGCGACAGCGGCACCGACCTTACGGGTGATCATACCAGCAGGAAAGTTCCACGGCGTGATGATACCAGCAACGCCGATCGGCTGTTTGAGGGTAAACATGCGGTGGTTAGGAATAACAGAGGGGATGGTATCGCCGTAAAGGCGGGGTGCCTCCTCGGAGAACCACTCAAAGAAGCCCGCGCTGTAGCCGACCTCCTTCTGGGCGTCCTCAAGGATCTTGCCGTTCTCCCAGGTGATCAGCTTGGCCAGATCCTCCTGGTTCTCAATCATCAGGTCGTACCACTTGCGGAGCCACTTGGCACGCTGGCGGCCCGAAGTTTTCTTGAGCTCCTTGAAGGCGGCTGAGGCAGCGTCAATGGCCGCTTGCAGCTCCTCGACCTCGAATTCGGGCACAACGCCAATCTTCTCAAGACTGGCGGGGTCATTGACCTCGAAGGTCTTGCCGGACTTGGCGCTGACGAACTCGCCGTTGATGTAGCCCTGCTCTCTGAACAGATCGGGGTTGGCGAGCGTGGGGCGCGCGTGGGAAGAAAAGTTGGCCATTTGAAACAGTTGAAGCGAGATTGCACGTCTAGACACTCGGGAAGCTGACAGTAAAGCAGACATTTGCTACCAGATGTGTTGATATGAAGTGAAAAAAAAAGAAGAAGAGAGAGAGTGTGGAATTTTCGTGGATATATATGTTTTGTGGGGACAAACCAACGGCGGGTAAACTTAGGCGCCAACTTTTGCTTGGACTGTCTCAGAAGCGAAAACCTACAAAGAGCCGCGCTTACTTTTTACGTATACTTTTGATCTATTTGATCTTGCCAGAGGCTTTGAGCAGCGGCCAGGTCCAGGTCTGCAAACGCTCTATCGTAGACCTGGCCGTACCATGCTACGGGGACGGGGTCGAGCCCGGCCTTGACGTTGTCCGGCATGCTTTCCCAGTCGGCAAGATTGTCCTTGGGGAAGAACACCGTCGTGGCCCCTGCACGTTTGGCAGCAACAGCCTTTTCGCGCAGCCCGCCAATGCGCAGGACTTTGCCGGTAAGTGTCAGCTCGCCAGTCATGGCCATGGTGGGGCAGATGGGGTGGTTGAGCGCCAGGGACAGCAAACTGGTCACCATGGTAATTCCAGCCGAGGGCCCATCTTTGGGAGCTGCGCCTTCAGGGCAATGCAGGTGGATTTTGGCGCGCTCAAAGAAACGGTTGGCGGGAAATTTGTCACCAACAAACATGCGTGCGAAAGAGTATGCAATAGTGGCGGATTCTTTCATGGTGTCGCCGAGCTGCCCGGTTCTGCTGAGACCGGGTTTGGACTGAGCTGTGAGCGGTTGCTCAAGCACGGATTCGACGTAGAGCGCGCTCCCTCCGAGTCCGCTCACGCCGAGGCCCATGGCCACACCGATTGGCGTTTGCTCGTACATGCGATCTTCTGTAAACACGGGCGGGCCAAGGTAGTCTTTGAGCTTCGAGGCGTTGATGTCCATTGCAACAGTGCTAAGCACGGCCAACGGTTCTTCCTCCCCTAGATCTTTTACTATTTTTAGTGCAGCCTTGCGGTAGATTTTTTCAATATGCTTTTTGAGGTTGCGCACGCCGCTTTCGCGGCAGTACTGGTTGATGAGCCCTTCAATGGCGTCGGGGCTTAGCGTCACATTAGCTTCTGCCAGTCCTGCTGTTTTCTTTGCACTGGGAGCCAGGTACTGTTCAGCAATGGCGATCTTTTCCTCTGAAACGTAGCCAGAGATTTCAATCACCTCCATGCGGTCCAGCAGTGGTGGTGGAATGGTGTCAAGGGTGTTGGCGGTACACACAAACAGGGTCTTGGACATGTCTACCGGAATATCGAGGTAGTGGTCCAGGAATGCATTGTTTTGTTCTGGATCCAGCAGCTCTAGAAGAGCAGCCGACGGATCCCCGTGGTACGCCATGCGGCCGATTTTGTCGATTTCGTCAATGAGAATGAGCGGGTTCTGCGTTTGCGTTTTTTTCAATGCTTGGATAACGCGGCCAGGCAAAGCGCCGACGTAAGTGCGGCGGTGGCCTTTGAGTTCGGAGACGTCGGACACGCCGCCAATGCTGAACCGGTAAAACTTGCGGTTGAGCGCGGTGGCAATCGACTTGGCAACGGAAGTTTTGCCTACCCCCGGGGGACCCACAAAACACAGAATTTTGCCGTCGACAGCGCCGAGCAGTTTGCCAACGGCAATAAACTCCAGAATGCGGTCTTTAACATCTTTTAGGCCATGATGGTCCTGGTCAAGCACTCTAGTAGCTTTTGCCAAATTGTACGAGTCTTGTGTGTAAATGCCCCAAGGGAGCTGGGTGATCCAGTCAAGGTACTGGCGACTGACGTTGTACTCCGCCGCCGTGGGTTCCAAAGTGCCCAGTTTTTGGATTTCGTCGTCAAATACCTTGGCCACGGACTTTGGAAATGCGAGTTTCTCGGCGCGGTCTTTGAACGTTTGCACGAGCTTGTCGCGGCCGTCGTCCATCCCGAGCTCGCGTTTGATGCCTTTGAGCTGCTCCATGAGGTAGTACTCCTTTTGCCGTTTTTGGATTCGGGTCTCCACGTCTTGGCTGACCTTGTCTTGCAGTTTAATGTTTTCCAGCTCGCGCTTGACTAATAGATGGGCTTTTTGTAGCCGTTCCTCAATGTCGAGGCTGGCTAAAACGCCTTGGATTTCTTCGGACTGGCCGGCTGATATGGACGCGGCAAAGTCGGCTAGAATGTGTGGCTCTTCATAGACGTTGGACGTGGTGAACTTGTTTCCGGCCAGGACAATGTTGACGACCTGCTCTCGTAGTGCCCGGTTCATCTGGCTTAGGCTTTTTAGAGCGTTTAAGATCTCTGCCGTCAGCGCTGCAATCATGGGAGATTGCGGGTCGTATGGAGAGTGGGCTAGATCAGCCACGGTTTTGGCCCACGACACCGGCATGTCATAAAACTCCGCCCGCGCCGTTTGACCATCAGCCAGATCATTCTCAAAACTGGTCACATCGGTATCGCTCGGTCGCGAGACGGTTGGCAATTGGGCGTCTTTCGGCGGCAGCATCTCTGATATTTTTATGCGATGGGTCGGGTACAGAATGACGGTGGCATTGCCTTGCTCGGTCTCAAAAAACCCGCCGATACGGGCGTACACGCCGATATCGTAAATGTCGGCTGGATTGGTGACCATGTCAATGTCTAAATTGTCGTCACGCAACATGAAGACCCCTATGCACCGGTCGTCAATGTCGCTATTGTAGATTTTGCGCAATGCCTGGACGACTGCCGGATTACTGATCGTCACCGCTTTGTGGAAGCCTAAACTGTTAGATTTTTCTCCAACCAAATGAAAAAAAATAGCAATTAAAAAAAAAAAAAAAATACCTGGGATGAGCGGCCGGCGGTTTATGGGCAAAATCATGACCTGGGGCTTTTGGGCCGCCGATGCATACTGGTACAGTTTTTCCACTTGGGATGCCCGTGACGGGCTCGGCGGATCGTCTGGGGGCGCAGACGGCGCTGACGCTGGCGGCACCGATCCCGCCTTTGCTGCCGCAGACGGCTTTGGATCGACATTATTTTTTCTTACCGGCGGATCTTTTTGGGGCTCTTTTCTTTTGCGGTCCTGTTTGGGCTTTGGCGGGCGGGGCGGATTCGAGTCGTTTGCGCACCGCTGTGAAGTTGTAAACAATCTGGAAGGTACACGGGCCCGCTGCAATCTCAGAACCGACAGTGCTAAAGGCTGGACACCTTTTAGAGTCTGTCTCGCGAGCATTGAGGGCAAGAGGTGAGGTGATGGTGAGTGGAAATGAAAGTCTGACCCAAGAGTTGAAAAGCGAGAACTTGCAATTGGCCACAGTAATTGAACATTGCACAGACACGGACTATGAGCAAAAGAAAAGATCTTGACGGCTTGCAAGGGTCGGGTCGGGTCTCGGGGAGTTTGGTGTCTAGGGCTGGGCTTGAGGGCGTTGCGATATCATGAGATATCCAGGGTTAGGAAAGGCCACTATGCGAACAGCCCAGTTTCTGTCGCCAAAGCCTTTTTTTTTTTTTTTTTTTTTTTTTTTTTTTTTTTTTTTTTTTTTTTAATATTTATTTCAACGAACCAACCCGCCAGAATCCTCGATACCGATAGCTCACAGGTGCTGTAGCATATTCCGACGGCTATAAAAGAAGGACTTGAATTCGTGTCTGTGCGGAGTTCAGTTCAAAGATAGTCCCCAGCGACACTTCGACACGCCTTACGACTTTTTTCTATTTCAACTCTCAGCTTTTCATTTTCATTCCCGGGGGGTTTTTTTTCAGGTTCAGGTTCGGTTGTTTGCAGTCTAATACTCTGGTTCTATTTATTTCATTTTTTTTTCTTCGCGTTTCATCATGGCGAGCTACAAGGAAGAAGAGGATCCCGCCGCGTACTCGGACTCTTACAACACGTCGTCGATGGGGTACGTCATTAAAGAGCAGGAGAAATGGTTACCAATAGCAAATGGTGCGTACTTGTTTTCACTGGTGAGAGACTGGTGAGAGACTGGTGAGGGCATTCGTCCTTCAGCGCGGCTGATAACCTTCACCAACAGATTTTATGGTTGCACCGGTTTCCGCGTCTGCTCGATGCTAACGTGATTAGTTGCTCGGATCATGAAGAACGCGCTGCCCGAGAACGCCAAGATTTCGAAAGAGGCCAAAGAGTGCATGCAGGAGTGCGTGTCCGAGTTCATTTCGTTTGTAACCAGCGAGGCCACCGAGCGTTGCTCGGCGGAGCGCCGCAAGACCGTGAACGGCGAGGACATTTTGTTTGCGCTGACGTCGCTGGGGTTTGAGAACTACTCGGAGGTGCTCAAGATATACTTGGCCAAGTACAGACAGGTATGTTTTGTGTTGGTTTGAGCAACGAGTCTAACGGATAGAAGAGCCAGAATGGAAAGACCCAGAAAGGCAGGGGCCAGGAGGCCGAGGGCGACGGCGACGGCGAGGTGGACGACGACGACGACGAGGGCTACGATAGAGAGTAACGAGAGTAACGCTACATATTTTGAATCCCGTTTGGGTTTTTTTTTTGATGTTTTTACCTATTTGTCTACTTTTCTTCGTAAATCATGAGCTCCAGCAGACTGTCGACGACCTGGGCTGCCGCCAGCACCGTAATCTGGCCCGCGGAATCGTAGGCAGGGGCCACCTCGACCACGTCCGCGCCCACCACGTCCAGGCCCTGGAGCAGGTCCAGCAGCGACAGAAACTCCCGGGTCGAGTACCCGCCCGGCTCAGCCGTGCCCGTGCCGGGGGCGTACGCTGGGTCCAGCACGTCAATGTCGACGGAAATGTAGACCTTGTGGGTGCCGACGCGCTGCTTGATCTTGGCGGCGAGGGCGTGGATGCCGACGCGGTCAATGTCGCGCGCCATGATGACGTCAAACCCGCAGTGCCGGTCGTGGACCAGGTCGGCGTTGTGGGGCCGGATGAACGGGGCGCGGACGCCGACGTGGATGTTGGCGTCGTCCACGAGGTAGCCCTTTTCGTGGGCAAAGTGGAGGAAGGTGCCGTGGTTGAGGTTGGCGTAGCTGGACACGTTGCCGCCGAGAGCGACGGGGTCCCAGGTGTCGATGTGGCTGTCAAAGTGGATGACGGCGAGCGGGCCGTGAGCCTGGCTGGCGGCGCGCAGGGCCGAGAACGTGACGGTGTGGTCGCCGCCCAGCGTCACGATGCGGGGGACGGGGCCGGAGTACTTGTGGGTTCTGTTTTTGGGCGGCAGGTGGGTGTTGTGCAGGATGGCGCGGTGGGCGCGGTAGAGCTGGTTGAGGGCGATCCTGTTGTCGAAGGGCGTCATGGGGGCGTCGCCGCAGTCGACCACTTTAGCCCAGTCCGCGTACGGGTTGAAGCCCAGGTTGATGGAGCTGTAGCTGGCGCTGGCGCCAATGCGGCGGCTGCCTTCCCGGATGCCGGCGGGGCCAAACCGCGCGCCGCCACGGTAGGAGACCCCGGTGTCGAAGGGGGCGCCGATGATGGCGATGTCGAACTCTGGTTTGGGGGCTTTGGGATCGAGGCCAAAGCACTCGACCTGGGGGAGGTGCGCAAACGTGGCAATCCCGGCGTAGAGCGGGCCCAGCTGGGGGTCCAGGTCAGCGACGTGGTCTGGGGCTGGAATTGAGACGTAGGAATTGTACTCCAAGTCGTCGTCGTCGTCGGCGGGAGGTCGGGTTGCTTGGGAATGGTGGTGGGCATGGCTGGACCCGGCGTAGACCAGCGGGTCTTGGCCAGGCTGGTTTGCTAGCGGCCCAAAGTTTGCGTCCAGGAACGAACTGGCCGAGACCAGGTGAGCTGCAGCCAGTGGCAGGAGTATTTGTACCATTTGTACCATATGGTGGTTTCACGTTTGGTGGATTTGATGGAAAATCTGGGGAAGCCGAGGGATGGAGGTTTAAATAGAGCCGGGTACTGGCGCAGGGAACGACCTGCCTAAAAGGATAATTGTGTGGGATTGCCGCTGGAGGCTGAAATCTTCGGAATTTGTTGCTTGATTAGGACGATCACGTGAAAAATGAATGAGGCAAGAAATTCCGATGGTGCTGAGATGTTCAACTGTACGGAAAGTGGGACAAGTAGGTGGTGGACTGGAGTGGTTGAGAAATTAGACGCGCAGTGCATACAGTTCACTTGCCGGCTTGATAATTAAGGTTATGAAGCATATCATGATGGAGGAATCAAAGAAACCCAAGGAGTTGAGCGTTAGAAATCCCTGGCCATGGCCGTGGAAGGATGGCGGCTGGTTGGATCAACAGATTGCGAATCTGCGTATACTCAAACGAGCATCTGTGATGTATTACGAACACAGCATACCCACCAGAACCAACGGCAATGTCTGCTCCTGGCCAAGGACGTCGACCTTCAATGTCTGCAAGATCAAAGCCTTGATACCAGAACCTGCAAGATCAAAGCCTTGATACCAGAACCTGCAAGATCAAAGCCTGCAAGACCAATTGAAAGCTTATAGGGTGTAGCAAGGTTGGGTCCCTTTTGCAGGTTGCTGTGACCCTGTTTGGACCCATTTTGACCATCTTTTTGACCAATAGAAATCAAGCTAATATTAGCACAAGACACTAACCATGTATTAACTATATATTAACCACAACATTTTAATGGATCCACAGCTGCATGCAGGCAACAGCAAAAAATCGCCAAGAACGGTAAGAATCCACAGTCAATGCTTTATTATAGTTTGCGGTTATAGGCTAGATTAACCACATTTTCCCCTGATTCATTTTTCTTTTGACCCAAAAAACCTTCACATGCACCAATCCCTGCTAACCACAAAGTAACCACAGAATAACCTACATTCCAACCACACTAGCTAATATCGTCCTTTTTTCTCATTATTATTATTATATATAAAAATTTCCTACCGCCCTCTTATTCTTCTTCCTCTTCTTCCTCTTCACCACCACCACCAAACCACCACCACCACCACCATCAAAAACAATGGCTGGCGACGACTCCCAGTCGCCCACGTCCTCGGGAACAAACTCCCTCTCCAATTTTGGTGTCACCTTTGTCATCAATTTTGCAATCCTCGCCGGTTTTGTCACCGCCTTTCTCCTTCTCAGACCCCTGCAAAAACGCATCTACCAGCCAAGGTCTACTGTAAACACCATCCCCCAAGATAAACGGCCCCGGCCCCTCAACCAAGGAATTTTTTCATGGTTTGTCGACCTGGTCACCCGCCGCGAGGCTGAGGTTTTGCAGGATGCAGGCCTCGATGGGTACTTTTTCCTTCGGTACCTCAGGCTCATGTTTCTTATTTCAATGGTTGGCGTAGTGTTCTTGTACCCGATTCTGCTTCCAATCAATGCCACCAGCGACGGTGGACAGAATGGGTTCAACAAGTTGTCCTTCACCAACGTTGTCAACGACAAGTCTCGCTACTATGCCCACGCCCTCATGAGCTGGGTCTATTTTGGCTTTATTCTGTTTACACTCTATCGCGAATTGGTCTACTACGTCAGCATCAGACAGGCCGTTTTGACGTCCCCGGCCTATAAAGATACCGTCTCCTCGCGTACGATTCTCATTTCAACCGTACCAAAGGAATTCTTGTCCGTGGAGGCCCTCACCGACCTGTTTGACGGCGTCAAGCACGTCTGGATCAACCGCTCCCAGGCCAAGCTCATGGAAAAAGTCGACGAGCGCCAGGCCTTGGCCATGAAAGTCGAAGCCGCCGAAACAAAGCTCCTCAAAATGGCAGCAACAAACCGCCTCAAGTCCAAAACCCCCATTGAGGGCACCGACATGGACGCCTACGTGCCACGCAAAAAGAGACCCACCCATCGCCTCAAGTTTCTCATTGGCAAAAAAGTCGATACCGTCGAGTACGGCCGCGAGCACATTTCCGTTCTCAACGATGAGATTGCAGAGCTCAAATCAAAGGTTCACGAAGCCCCGGCCCTCAACTCCGTCTTTGTCTGCTTCCACACCCAGGAGCAGGCGGAGACCGCCGTGCAGACTCTGGCCCACCACCAGGCCCTGCACATGGCCCCGCGCCATTTGGGAGTCAGACCTGACGATATTGTCTGGATCAACTTGAGGCTGTTCTGGTGGGAGCGGTTGGTCAGATCAACCGGCTCCGTCGCTGCCATTACTGCCGTCATTGTCTTTTGGTCTATCCCCGTCGCCTTTGTGGGTTCCATTTCCAACATCAAGGCCCTTACGGAAAAGCTCCCCTGGCTGGGTTTCCTCAACCACATTCCCGACTGGATTTCAGGTGTCGTGTCCGGCTTTTTGCCAACCATTTTGCTGGCCGTGCTCATGGCTCTGCTTCCCATCTTTCTGCGCATCATGGCCAAGGTCTCGGGTGTCCCCTCGGGAACGCTCGTCGAGTACTATGTGCAGAACGCCTACTTTGCCTTTTTGGTCATTCAGGTGTTTTTGGTCACAACCGTCGCGTCGGGTGCCGCCGCTGTCATTCAGGAGATTATCAATCAGCCCACCTCGGCCATGTCCCTGCTGGCCGCTAACCTCCCCAAGGCGTCCAATTTCTACATTTCGTACTTCTTGCTCCAGGGTTTCACCATTGCCGGTGGTGCTCTGCTTCAAATCGTGGCCTTGATTCTGTTCCACGTTTTGTCCACCTTGCTGGACAACACCCCCCGCAAAAAGTGGAACCGCTGGAACATTCTGGGCGGCACCGGCTGGGGCACTGTCTTCCCCATCTACACCAACTTGGCGGTTATTGCAATCACCTACTCCATCATCTCCCCCATGCTGCTCGTGTTCTCGGCTCTGGCGTTTGGCGTCGTCTACCTGGCGTACCTCCACAACCTCCTGTTTGTGACCAGCCCCTCAGAAGGCCGCGGCGTGTACTACCCCCGTGCCCTGTACCAGACGTTCACTGGCCTCTACATTGGTGAAATCTGCTTGCTGGGTCTTTTTGTCGTCGCCAAGGCTTGGGGCCCTGTCGCCCTCGAGGCAATCGTCATCTTCTGCACCGTCTTTGTGCACCGCAACCTGGGCGCGGCCTTCACGCCGCTACTGTCCAGCTTGCCGAGAAATCTGCTCAGAATAGAGCACGCACCGGAGGAAGTCCCGCTGATGGCGGAGGAAGCAGGCGACTCCATTGTGTTGCAGGACATGAAGGAGCCCCTCACCCCCACCAACCAGGCCGTCGACTCGCACCACGACAGCCTCTCGAGCAAGGGCGTGCTGGCCGACCCCACGACCTCGCACAACAACCTGGAGGCCGGCAAGGGTCTTGTCAAGCCCGCGCACCCCGAGCCCAAGCCCCGCTCCAACATGGGCTGGGTGACCCAGTACTTTTTGCCGCACATAAACCTGGAGCCCAGCCTCGTGCAGCACAACTTTTTGAGCTCCCGCTTCCACGAGCCGTCGGTTCCCCTTCCGCCCTCAGTCGAGGCCGGTGCTTACTCGAACCCGGCCGAGACGTGCCCCGACCCCTTGGTTTGGATTCCCAGTGACCCATGGGGACTGAGTGAAGTCGAGATCAGCGCGCTGAAGGAAGGCGGGTTCAAGGCGGGCAATGAGGGCACGTGGCTGGAGCTGAATGAGGAAAAGAAAAAGGTCGAGATCAAGACGGGCGGCGTTGAGGTTCCGATTTGGGAGGAGCCGGGTGTGTACTAAACCCATGGCGAAGCCCTGGGCCTGGTTTGTTTGCTTTTCTTTGCTTTGCTTGTTGCCTTTGACCAGAAGAAAATATTTCTGTCTTGTTTTAAGTTATATAAAGTTGTAATAATAAATAATGTTTTGATTTTCAAGTATTCATGACTCGATGCCCTCTATGAGGTTCTAACCTTGGCCTGAATTGGAGATTTGTGCTCGGCCTGTGCTTTACTAGGATTTGAAACTTTAGCCTTTGCGGTCTCTGTAGACTTTGCATTGGGTGCGCTTTGGCCGCTGAAACCTTGTGTCGCGCTTGAAGAATATATCGCTTGATTGTGCCTTGCCATGCCTTCATCCGAATGGAGACTGTTTTCCAGCCTTTTATAAAGCTTTCAGACGTGCCTGTGCCTGAATTGAAGGCCTGCCCTTGTAATCAAACGCAATTGCATTATAACTGGCCCGTCTCTACCTGATCCATGTTACATCCTTGGAGGGTGCGTTGATCGCCCACACCCTGCCACTGATCCGCTGGACCGCCTTGCTGCAACGTCACCGGCATCCATAGCCGCGCCCTTCGCTTCCAGCCAATCACCACGCTGGATTTGTTTGAAAAAACACGTGACCTGGCTAAATATAAACAAAATCACGTTTTCTTACAATTAATATCTGGCAGTCGTACCGTAAAATACTGCGGTGCTGTAAAAATACAGGGTTGCTAAAATGCTTCCACCTTGTTCTCTTTCCTCTTCTTTTCATCACATCAAGTCTGATTAACCATGCCATCCTACACTGTCCGCCAGATCGCCCCTGCCAACACTCTTGAGCACCGTGTGTTCATTGAGCAAGACGGCCAGGTCGTGTCGCCTTTCCACGACATTCCCCTCTACGCCAATGCCGAGAAGACGGTGCTCAACATGGTGGTCGAGGTCCCCCGTTGGACCAACGCCAAGCTCGAGATCTCCAAGGAGGAGGACCTGAACCCGATCTTGCAGGACACTAAGAAGGGCAAGCTCCGCTTTGTGCGCAACTGCTTCCCGCACCACGGGTACATTCATAACTACGGTGCGTTCCCCCAGACGTGGGAGGACCCCAACGCTGTGCACCCCGAGACCAAGGCCAAGGGCGACAACGATCCCTTGGACGTGTGCGAGATTGGCGAGGCCGTGGGTTACACCGGCCAGGTCAAGCAGGTGAAGGTGCTGGGTGTCATGGCCTTGCTCGATGAGGGCGAGACGGACTGGAAGGTCATTGTCGTTGACGTCACCGACCCCTTGGCGTCGCACCTGAACGACATTGAGGACGTTGAGAAGTGTCTGCCGGGTCTGCTCAGAGCCACTAATGAGTGGTTCCGTATTTACAAGATCCCTGATGGAAAGGAGGAGAACCAGTTTGCCTTTTCTGGCGAGTGCAAGAACCGCAAGTACGCGGAGGAGGTTATCCGTGAGTGCAACGAGGCTTGGGAGAAGCTGATTGCTGGCAAGGCCGATCCCAACGGAGTCAACTTGACCAATGCCACTTTGCCCACAGCCACCAAGGTCGATGTCCCCGCTGGTGAGCACCACGCCCCGGCTCCTATTGACAAGTCGATTGACAAGTGGTTTTTCATTTCCGGTGCCTCTGCTTAAGGCGTGCACTGCTTTACCAATTGAGGTCAATTAGAACATCTCATGTATTATATATGTAAGAAAAAAAAAATGTAACAAGTTTCAACTCTGTTGATCTGATATTTCACCTGGCGGTCGATTGTCTGAAAAATGGTTGACCTAACCCACAAATCGCATTCAAAAACTTCCATCCCACTACACCTTCTTGTAACTATATCACAACAATACATAGACATGGCTATAAACGAGCAGCAGGCGTCTCTCTGGTACGTTTTTTTGGTCTCCATGCTGTTTTTATGTCACTTGATAATGAATTGGTCTATATTCGAAGGTCTTTTGAGTGTTTTTGGACGCTACTCGAGTGTTGTTCAATGCCCATTCATGTTCTTTTGTCAATTCTCTCACTTCAACCTGTTGAATTAGTATTCTTTGAAACCAGGCTAACCTTCTAGGTCCCACGAGACAGCTTACCACGCGCTCAAGTCAGGCGGGGCTTCCCCCCACCTCCTCAAGGCGCTGGACCTGTACCTCGCCTACAACATGAACCGGCTCCGGCGGTGCTACGAAATCATAGTGCCTCAGAGCTCTGACAGCGCAGCAAATAGTGCCAGTGGCAGCAAAGATGGTGCAAGTAAAGACAAGGAGTGGGAACGCGAAAAAATCAACTCGGACCGCCACGCCCTCGCAGACTTGCTCTCGATTGACTCGAAAGAAGCGCTCAGAATAGTGCTGCATGGCCATTTGCGCGGCACGCTGAGCGAGTCGAAGCGGTTGCTGCATCACGCGAGGCTGTACCTGGGCGAGCAGCGGCGCATTGTAAAAATCGTCGAGGTCCTGTTCCAGTACCGCAGCCAGCCCCAGCCCCAGCCCCAGCCCCAGCTCCAGCTCCAGCTCCAGCCCCAGCCGGAAGAAGTAGAAGAGGAAGAAGCACAACAGGGCCTGTGGGAGATGGCGCAGCGGTACTCGACGCAGGTCCTGGCGGACCCGGACTTGTTTACAGGGCTGATTCGGCAGATTGTAAAGAACTTTGAAAACCCGTTGTTTTTGGAAAGCGAGGATGACGATTTGGCGGCTCTGTTTGCAAAGGAGTGTTTGCTGTTCCAGGTGGATTTGCTGAACCTGCTGATCACGGCGCTGGTAACGGTGATCCCGACGGCGTCGACTCTGATTGCAGAATGGGCGGGCGCCGTGGAACAGACAAACTACTTTACGTATCCCGCGTCGCCGCGTTTGGATAAAGAGGCAAACTTGCAGAACTGTATTCAGACGCTGTGCCTAACGGCCACGATTGGGTTTTTGGATTTCGAGCAGGACTTCAGTCTAGAGGGCACGCCAGAGGGAGCGTACATACTCGACGCGCCAACCCTTATAAAAGTGCATGCTGCGTTTTCAAAATTAATCGACACGAAACCAAGGGCAGCCCCTGTGGTGCTGGGCTGGTCGTTTGTGCTTAATACGGTAGCCATTCGCATGGCTGAAAACGACCCAACGGACCTCACCGCGTTTTTGGACGTGGCCATACCCACAGACATCCCCACCCAGAACCGCGACTTTACAGAGATTCCGCGGCACGAGCAGCTGGCCAAAGTGGCCTCGCACCTGGCGCAGGCCGCGCTGGCCATGGACCCGTTCCTGGTGCTCATTGACGCCGTTGCTCTCTTGCCCAAGACCATTTTCCACATGACTATTTATAAATCGTTCTTGCAGGCCAGCTTGCCCTACATTTCGCTGAGCGAGCCCATTGTGTACTTCATTCACCAGGTGATTGGCGCGTTCCCAGAGCTGGCAGAGGAGCTGTTCATGGACCCGTTTGGGGACTCTTACTTTACCCTGGCGGCCCTCCGTTTCCCTGCCGCTCTCGGCCCGTTCTTGAAACTGTCCCAGTGTCTCGGCCGTAACGCTTTTGACGTTGTCTCTAAAATGAGCACTTTCATGCAAGAGCTGCCGCGCTCGTTCCGCAATTACACTTTTGTCAAAGACACTACTACAATCCAGCTGAGCACCGAAATCACCCTCATGCCGGCCAACCGCAGCGACCCTAACAGCGCGCTGGTCCTGCCTGTTGGCACCAAGGGCCAAACCCACTCGTTCAATAATGCACGGTATGCGATTTGGCAGCACAACTATAACGGCTGGATCTACCTGTGCCGCCTCTTGGAGCAGTACTCGGCCGTCAACTCTTACACAGACGACTGTGTTTTAATTGTCAATCTGATCACCAATACACTGAGCCAGCTTGAAGTTGACGACGCAAATGCGCTGCTGACTGTGTGTAGCGAAGAGCTGGTCACCGGCGATATTGTCGAGCTTCTGTTCCGAGTCCTCGACGACGCGGCTTACCTCCGCAACACAGCACTGGCGAAAGCTTGTCTTGATTTCACAGTGACTCTGTCGCTGCTATACCCGGACCGTGTGTGGAGTTACCTCGGTCGAAGTAAGCTGCTGGACCGGAACGGCCAGGAAGCTTTAATGGCAGTCATGCTGGGGTCGGTTGAAATTGTGACTGGAAAGTACGACGTTACGCTTAGCATTCTAGAACTCGTCAAGCATCTTATTGACTCTGTCGTGAGCGGCACATTGACAACTCTTGTGTCGACCAAAGTGCAAAGTCAGATTCTGGCCAAGTTCGTGGCCCATGTCGTTGCTCTGTTTGAGAGTTTCGCGTTTTGGGCCTACAGCGACTCGCGCCAAAAAGTCAAGATTGCGACCGACTGTGTGATGATTTTCTCCCAATTGCTGCATTACTCGTTAGATATTGACGAGACCGCACAGCCAGAAAATAAGGTCACCTTTGTGCTGGCTCCGTCGGTGGAGTTGCTCTCAAACCAGTTCTTGTCGACATCGAAAGTGGTCATGCGCACCCTGCAGCCCCTGTTAAGCAATATTGAGTCAACGTCGTGGTCCCCGGTTAATCTGGATAGTGAGTACCCTTTGACGACCGACGAGGGTGACTGGATGTACGCCGCGCTCAAGTTTTCAGCCGACGTGGTGCGTGCCCGCCCCATGCTGGACCTGCCGCCGTCCGTGTTTGAAAAAAATCTCTATGTGCTAGCACCCCATCTCGCCCTTCTGTACACACGCTACTCTGCGCTGCGACCGGTGGTGGTTGACGTCTTTATCGCGCTTGTGAGCGCGGCTTGGCCCAGCGCCGAGCAGCCGTCGTTGCTGGCTCACTTGGGTATGCACGCGCACATGTTCATTTCAAACTTGACCGGCTCCCTTGAGAACAGCCTTGAAAACGAGACTACAATAACAAAAATTGCAATTTGCTTTGCAAGCATTATCAAGTCGAAACAGGAAGGGCTGAGCATCTTATTACTGACCGGCAGGGACACTCGCAAAACGTCCAAGATCGAGCCCGAAACGACGTCCTTGCTCCAGGTTATTGAAAAAAGAGTGTCGTCAAGCCAGCAAGACCTGCCCCAAGACTTGCTGTTCAACTTGCTGAGTTCTATGGCGGCGGCTTACAGCAACTGGAAGCTGGGCACGTTCTCTAGCCGCTCGGAACTCACGGATGCGCTAATTTCCATTATCAAGCAAACCTATACGTCGAACGCTGACGTGCAAGAGCCTGAAACCCCGCTAGAGTCATCTTTCCAAAACGCGATTGCCGAAAAGGCGTTGCTCATCCTGGCCGTGCAAATGTTTAAATCCAAAGACGGCAAGTCAGTTCAAAAATTCGTCGACTACGTCAAATCCTCGACCGTGCTGGCGGATTTGTCCAAAGTGTTTTTGACTATCAATGGGTTCCGCTCGTCGCTGCATGGAAACCTGGCGCGCAACTTTGCTGCGAAATGGCCGACCCTGGGTGGTATTAAACGGTTCTCGCGGGCTCGCGCGTTGGATATCACGTACGGCACGTCCTACCTGTTTGATTTGGATATCTTGGATCGAGTCCTAGGCGAGCAGCAGGCATGGTCGGGGTACCGCAAGGAGGTTATTAATGCTAATCTCAACTATTCGTGGATTGACTCGCAGCTGAATCTATGTAAAGCGTGGTGTACAGTCACTACTTCTCTTGTTACTTTGGCGTCTGCGACCAGCGACAGGCAACTGCTTGGTTTGCTCGGCACAGTGGCCACTACTGCCATTGACAACATTCTGAGTGAAGATCACTCGATTCCGATTCTGAGGCACGCCGTTGCGCAGCGAGTCGAGCTTAACTTTATGATCAAGTACCATCTGGCGCGCGCCAAAATGGCCACTCCGGACGTGGCTGGCTTTGTGCTCATGTTTAAATTACTTATTGGCAGCGACTTTGAGTTTCTGAGGTCCATCTCAATGTCCGGCAAAGCCGATACTGCGGGCGCGTGCTACCGCCCTCTCTTGCGCGCTATTTTGATTTCACTTGACAGTTTCAAAGACGCCTCGGCCAGCTCTAACTTTCAGCTGATGCAGGCGATCCATGGCATTTTTGAGGTCGTCATTATCAAAGGCATGAAAGCCGCCGTGCATGCGGCGATAGATGAAAATTCGTGTGAAGCCGCTGACGATATGGTGCTCATCATTTCTACGCTGCAAAAGTGTCTGGCCATTCCTGGCGTGTCGGTCATCTACTCCGGCGCCACCACGCTCATGACAGAGAGCGAGTGCGCCAAGTCGGTCATGAGCCTGTACTCGTACGCGCAGACCATCATTGACCGCGAGGACGAGTGGGCCTTTGGCGAGCTGGCCCTGGCGTATTTGCTGGAGTGGCTTAACATTGAGACCATGGCTGACCAGCTAGTGAGCGCGGGCCTGCTGAGCGTGCTGGTCGAAAGCCCTGTTTCTCAAAGCATTCAAGACGGCGGTATCCGGCCCACCACCCACCCCAAACTGCATTCACTCTGGGTCAAGGGCATATTGCCAATCGCCATTGTGGTGCTACAGAAACTGGGGTACCGCATTGTGCAAGACACGCTGCTGCTCATTGATTTCTTTTCCGAACAAATCAAGTACGCTCTGGCTGCCTGGCGCAATCCGTCTGACTTGACGTTGTCCCTCATCACAGAGACCTCTCAAATCATTCTGCTCATTGAGCTTGTTTATAAAGTGCACCCCTCGCCGTCCGACTTGGTGCTGAGCTTTGTGCCGCCCAAGGACGAGCTCATTGCCGCATTCGACTACCTGCTTGTGCACCCTCGGTTCCTGAACGCGAGTTTGGTCGCGACGTCGGTCGAGGAGCAGAAGTGGTCTATGGAGGCCGATAGCAGTGGGGCTGGGACTGATGGCGGGGATGGCAATAAGCTGCTGAGACGGGTTCAAGACGGGCTCAGGGATACAAAGGAGCTGCTGATGATGCATGGGGACGGGGGCGAGAGTGTGGCCGATGAGTAGGGTCTGTAAGACAAGGGTTTTTTTAGGCATAGTTTAAGAGTTGAAAGCAGACTGAATTTGAATGTTTTTTATCAGTTGGATTTCTTGAAAGAGGTTGGGAAGGTTGCAGGTGCCAGGAGAAGAAATGGCTTAAAAGTTAGTAGAGACGCAAAGCAAGCAATTGATAGGTTTTTTTAAAGCAGAATTGGAGTATCTGTGCGCTCGCTTCAAACCAAAAGTTTGCTGGCCCTGAATCAGCCATTCCAAGATTGTGGGTGCTGGTGCTGAATGAGATTTTGGGTGGTATCACAAAAACCAACAAGGCATATCAACCAATATTGGTCACTTAAGACCTGAAACCTTTTTATCGTGAACTGGGTTGACCATTTTTAAACAGATGTTCAAGAAAGGGCTGGTTCGGTACTTTTGTTTATAGTCAGATATGTTTGCATTTAATTCAAGGATTTTCCTGTGAATTATGATATCAATTTTAAAAACATATGAGTTCAAACTTGAATACGCTTAAGGCACTTTCTAAAGTAGGCTAAAATTAATCACCACAGTTTGAAGACGTTCTAAATTGCTTGCACACCTTCTTCAAAATTATAAATTGACTTGAACTATTTAAATGGGTTGCTTGAAATCGGTTAGAGCGGGTTAGAGCGGGTTAGAGCGGGTTAGAGCGGGTTAGAGCGGGTTAGAGCGGG